>JAODAL010065089.1:0-18395 GCA_025379985.1 Phyllomedusa bahiana | reverse complement strand
GCGGTGCGCCTCAGAGCCCCTGGGTGTGGCGGGCCCCTCACTGAGCCCTGTGCTGGGACCCGCACCTCACTGAGCCCCTGTGCTGTGAGCGGTGGCCTCACGACCCCCTGTCTGTGAGCGGTGCGCCTCAGACCCCTTGGTGTGACTGCACCTCACTGCCCCCCCTGTGCTGTGAGGGGTTTTTTTTGCACCTCACTGCCCCCCCCTGTGCTGTGAGCGCGCACCTTAGGGCCCCTTTTTGAGGGGTGCACCTCACTCCCCCCCTTTGCTTGAGCGGGCGCCCCCCGAACCATTGGCTTGAGCGGCGCACCTCCTGCCCCCTGTGCTGTAGCGGTGCCCTCCCCGGACCCCCCTGTGCTGTAAGCGGTGCTCCCCTGCCCCCCGTGCTGGAGGGTGCTCCCATGACCCCCCTTGTGTGAGGGGGTGCGCCTCACCGACCCCCCGGGCTGTGAGGGTGCCCCTCACTGACCCCCCTGTGCTGTGAGCGGTGCCCTCACCGCCCCCCCTGTGCTGGGGGGGTGCCCCCTCCCCACCCCCCTTGCGGTGAGCGGTGCACCTCACCGACCCCCTTTTGGGCTGTGACGGTGCCTCACCGGCCCCCTGTGCTTGGCTGTGCGCTTCATGACCCCCAGTGCTGTAGCGGCGCCCTTACTGCCCCCCCTGGCTGGAGCAGCGCACCTCACTGACCCCTGTGTTTGAGGGGGAGCACCTCACGACCCCCTGTCTGGAGGGGTGCACCTCACGCCCCCCCCCTTGGTGTGAGGGTGCACCTCACAAACCCCCCTTTTTGACGGGCCCCCCAGGGCCCCCTGTGTGTGAGGGTGCCCCTCACTGCCCCCCTGTCTTGGTGGTGCCCCCGGACCCCCCTTCTTAAAATTTTCCCTCACCCCCCTTTTCTTATTCCCCCTCACGACCCCCCTTTTTTCTTAGTGGTGCCCCTCACGACCCCCTTGCTGTGAGTGGTGCACCTCACTGACCCCCCTGTGCGTGATGGGCACCCACGACCCCCTGTCTGTGAGGGTGCACCTCCTGCCCCCCTGTGCTGTGAGCGAGCACCTCACTGCCCCCCCTGGCTGGAGCGGAGCCCCTCCTGCCCCCCCTGGCTGTGACGGAGCACCTCCCTGACCCCCCGTGCTGTGAGCGGGCACCCCCTGAACCCCCTGTGCTGTGAACGGTGCTGTGAGTGGCGCATCTCACTGACCCCCCCCTGTGCTGTGAGCGGAGCACCTCACTGACCCCCCTGTGCTGTTTGCGGTGCACCTCACCGAGCCCCCTGTGCTGTGAGCGGTGCGCGTCACCGAGCCCCCTGTGCTGTGAGCGGCGCACCTCACTGAGCCCCCTGTGCTGTGAACGGTGCTGTGAGTGGCGCATCTCACTGACCCCCCCCCGTGCTGTGAGCGGCGCACCTCAGTGAGCCCCTTGTGCTGTGAGCGGTGCACCTCACTGACCCCCTGTGCTGTGAGCGGCGCACCTCACTGACCCCCCTGTGCTGGACCCGGCCCCACCTCACTGCCCCCCCTGTGCTGTGAGCGGCGCACCTCACTGACCCCTGTGCTGTGAGCGGCGCCTCACTGACCCCCTGTGCTGTGAGCGGCGCGCATCACTGACCACCCCTGTGCTGTGAGCGGCGCGCCTCACTGAGCCCCTCGCTGTGAGCGGCGCCCCTTCACTGACCGCCCCTGCCTGTGACGGGCGCCTCACTGACGCCCCTGCGCTGTGGCGGCGCCCTACTGACCCCCCCTGCTGTTTGTGAGCGGCGCCCCTCACTGACCCCCCCTGCGTTTGTAGGGGCCCGCCCTCACTGACCGCCCCTGCGCTGTGAGGGGCGCGCCTCACTGAGCCCCTGCGCTGTGAGGGGCCCCGCCTCACGGGAGCCCCTGTGCTGTGAGCGGTGCGCCTCACGGGAGCCCCTGCGCTGTGAGCGGTGCGCCTCATGAGCCCCGGGCCGTGAGCGGTGCGCCTCACTGAGCCCCTGTGCTGTGAGCGGTGCGCCTCACTGAGCCCCTGTGCTGTGAGCGGTGCGCCTCACTGAGCCCCTGTGCTGTGAACGGTGCGCCTCACTGAGCCCCTGTGCTGTGAGCGGTGCGCCTCACTGAGCCCCTGCGCTGTGAGCGGTGCGCCTCACTGAGCCCCCCTGGCTGTGAGCGGTGCGCCTCACTGAGCCCCTGCTGTGAGCGGTGCGCCTCACTGAGCCCCTGCGCGTGAGGGGTGCGCCTCACTGACCCCCGGGCCCCTGTGAGCGGTGCGCCTCACTGAGCCCCTGCGCTGAGCGCGGTGCGCCTCACTGAGCCCCTGCGCTGTGAGCGGTGCGCCTCACTGAGCCCCTGCGCTGTGAGCGGTGCGCCTCACTGAGCACCTCAGCTGGGAGCGGTGCGCCTCAGTGAGCCCGGGCGCGGGGAGCGGTGGCCTCACTGAGCCCTGCCCCTGTGAGCGGTGCGCCTCACTGAGCCCCTGCGCTGTGAGCGGTGCGCCTCCCTGAGCCCCTGCGCTGTGAGCGGTGCGCCTCACTGAGCCCCCCGGTGTGTGAGCGGCGCGCCTCACTGACCCCCCTGTGCTGTGAGCGGAGCTCCTCACCGACCCCCCTGTGCTGTGAGCGGTGCTCCTCACCGACCCCCCTGTGCTGTGAGCGGTGCGCCTCACTGAGCCCCCTGTGCTGTGAGCGGTGCGCCTCACTGAGCCCCTGTGTGTGAGCAGCGCACCTCACTGACCCCCCTGTGTGTGAGCGGCGCACCTCACTGACCCCCCCGTGTGTGGCACGCACCTCACTGACCCCCCTGTGTGTGAGCGGCGCACCTCACTGACCCCCCCTGTGCTGTGAGCAGCGCACCTCACTGACCCCCCTGTGCTGTGTACCTCACTGACCCCCCTGTGTGTGAGCAGCGCACCTCACTGACCCCCCCTGTTTGGCGCGCACCTCATGACCCCCCTGTGTGTGAGCAGCGCACCTCACTGACCCCCCTGTGTGTGAGCAGCGCACCCTCATTTGACCCCCCCTTGTGTGGGGGAGCGGCACCCTCACTGACCCCCCCTGTGTGTGAGCAGCGACCTAAACTGACCCCCCCGTGTTGAGCAGCGCACCTCCACTGACCCCCTGTGTGTGAGCAGCGCACCTCACTGACCCCCCCCTGTGCTGTGAGCAGTGCTCCTCTCTGACCGCCCCCCCTGTGGTGTGAGCAGCGCACCTCTCTGACCCCCCTGTGCTGTGAGCAGCGCACCTCACTGACCCCCCCTGTGCTGTGTACCTCACTGACCACCCTGTGCTGTGAGCCCCTGCAGCTGCTGTTCTTGTACACTGTATTGGCTGCTGGTCATAATAATGTGAGTGGCTGTAGGTGGGTTGGGGGGGAGGTGTTTTAACCCACCTGCAGGGAAAGCAGTTTTGGGGGGTTTGCGCCTCTCCTTTTCCTTATCTGCCCTTCCCCCCCGCTCCTCCTTTCCCCCTTTTCACTCCCGGCTCCTTTCTCTAGAGTTTTCCTTTTTCCTCCCTCTTTGCTGCCCCCAAATTTCCCCGGGTCGGGGCACTTCGCCCCACCGACCCATCCTCCGAGCCCCCGGTGCCGGGAGCCCCAACCCGCGGCCGCACCCCCGGGAAAAGAAAATGAGGAAAGAGATCCGGGCTGATTACAAGGGGCCCACGTTTTTGCGGCGCCAGGGAACAGGTCTTAGTTTGTATTTGGGGCAGATTTTTGTAACTTTTAACAGAACTTCTTCCAGTCTGAACGGCGCTCTACAACTGCGGCTGCGCGGAGAAGGGGGGTAACATCAACAAAACTTGTAGAACTTTCACCCGTCCGGTAAAGGAAACGCGAGGTCACCATGGGTGTGGAACCCACAAAATCCCGCCCTACCGTCCTGAGCTCTGGATGATGGGTAATTCCCTCCGTGTATGTGGCCAGTATATGAGTCATATGAACCAGTGAGGGTACCAGGTGCAGGAGTCAGATTTTGTTGGGGCAACTATATCCAGTTTTATGGTGTAAACATCCAGTGCACTATATAGAAAAGGAAAGCGGGGGAGGTGGTGGGGTGAGGATGTATAGAAAGTAAAAAAATTTAAAATTTTCTCTCTCTCTCTGTCCTTTTAAAATTTTATTTCAAAGAATAAAGTCTTCACGGCATCACCCGAAGTGGGTTAAAATCCCTTTTTTTTTTCGGCATCTTGTCGCAAAAATAGGGAGTACCCAAAAAAGCTCACGGGAGGAGCAACAGGGCAGGCAAAATTTTATTTATATATATATATTATTTATATATATTAAAGCAGATATAAATAAAAATTTACATTTAAAACACATTTTAGGATACTGTATAGAAAGCCGATTTTTTGGGTCCTGTATATAAAGTATATACACTTTGTATAAAATTTTTTACCCCACTGTATATAAAGTAGATACACTATAAAGTAGATATAAACACACTATACATAAAGTAAGTACACCACATATAAAGTAGATATAGATAGACTATATATAAAGTAAATTTAATATATAATTCACTTTAAGAAGTACAAAATAAGGGTATATTAAAGTAGGAAAGCCGGTCTAGAGATCCTAAATATAAAGTACATACACTACATATAAAGTAGATATACTATATAGAAAGTAAATACACTATACATAGAGTAAGTATCAGAGGCGTAACTTAAAGGGGTTTTTTTCCCCTGCAAAGGGTCGTTTTCATGTTAAAGATCTTGAAAAAAAAAATCATTTTGCAAAAAAAATTTTTCCATTTAAACCCCCCCCCCCCCCCCCCCCGTTTTCCCTAGATTCCCCTTTGTATGGGCTGCATCAGCTCCTTTAGGTCGCTATTTGTACAGACTGTTGGATCTTTTTTCCTGATAGGCTTTACAGTGTGGTTGCTATAGCTACAGACCCGGGTTCTACGCAGTCTAGTAGAAGCCCGGGAAACACCCCCCCTGAAAATTTTAAAATGGAAAAAAGAAAAAAAGGACTAAAGGGAAGATGAATGATGGTTTAAAATGAGGGCAACCCTTTAAAAACTCCGGGGGCCCCCCAGTTGGGAAAAAACCATGGGAAAAAGGGCATTTGTAAAGTGGCCCTTTATAATACTAGTATTTTACTCCTTATGTGGTTAAAAAGGGGCCTTTTGGGCCTCGTTAGGGGCTGTATACACGGTGTTTTTGGATCCGAAAAAATCCCAAAAAATCCAGAAACGCAAACGTCAATCGGATCCTAAACGGGGTCCAAAAAATGCAGCTGTGTGTTTGGATGTGTGTTGGATACAGCAGCATCGCCCCTATAGTTTAATTTTGGGCTCCTTTCTTTATCCTTGGACCAAGGATTGACATGTTAATTCTTGGGACGGATCTGAAAGACGCAATGAGACACATATCGGCGATAACTCGTCTGAACTCTGATGCGTGTTTCACAGTGAAAACAATGTAAATCACATTGCTCATTGTTAGATGCGTTTTTTTGGGGGGCCCTTTTGGGTCCAAAAAGAAATGATCCCAAACCCCGTATGTAAAAAACGGTTTTGTTACATGTTTGTCAAAAAACGCCGGGGGTGAAATACCTTTAAAGGGTCCGGGGGCCCCGGGTAAAGATCGCTGTTCTGCACCATCTATGCTACGTGTCAGAGTTAAGTACCTATATATAAAGAAGATAACACACACTAATATTATATATATATATAATATATATTATACATACACTGTTGATTAGTTTGAAAAAAAAAAAAAAGTTTCCCGACAATATCCAGTAATTTTGGCCCTATCAGTGAAGAAACCCGGGCCCCCCGCCTTTTCCAGTTCTTATCTTGCCCTATATCAGTGGGCAACTTTGTTGTTACGTTGGACCAGGACAGGAGTAGTGCTCTGATGGCACCTGTGATCTGGGCAGGATTGGCAGTTCTCTTGTCAAGGGCTGCTGATGAATTTATTTCCTTTTTTTTTTTATATACCGTATATAAAAAAGGGCCAATTAAAGGGATTGTTGAGTTAAAAAAAAAAATTAATGTCATCGGGGCCAGGTTGGTCCTAAAAACCAATGCTACCCTAGCTGTCCTCTGCAACGGTCGCTCCAAAGCTCCCGCCGTCCCGCTCCTCTTGACTTCCAGGGTCTCGCAGTCCATTGTAAGGATATATTCACACAGCGTTTTTGAATACGTTTTTGATTTTAAAAAAAAAAAACGCATTCAAAAGTGCTGTGTAAAACATATCCAAAGACGCACCCAAAGTGTGTTGCATGTTTGGATGTGTTTTTGGCTTTGGTTTTCGGATCAAAAAATTGACGTCAGTTCATTTAACGGATCCGAAAGACGCAAGTACACACGCATCGGTGATCACTCGCCTGAACGCTGACACGTGTTTGACATTGAAAGCAATGTAATCACACTGCACATTGTTAGATGTGTTTTTGGGTCCGAAACACAGATCCAAACAAGAGGATCTCCAGGAGGGATGGAGACAGCAGTATTATTTTTCTCCTTTTTTTTTGGGGGGGGGGGGGGGGGAGGGAAAACCCAGGCCCTAAGGACATTTTTTTTTTTGTTAGGCCCCGTTCACACTGCTTATTCTGCCGCGGATTGGCGCCGTACTGCGCGACGGATTTGCGCTGCAGTACGTCGCCAATCCGCGGCGCAATTACGGTAATCCATGCTCTCATAGAGAAAAATGGATTCCGTCGCTCCTCCCCGCTAGGCCCAAAACCGCCCGCGGGGGGAGAAAGGGGACATGCACATTATTTACGGCGCGGGCGCGCCGTAAACAATGCATTGTCCTATGGGGCCGGGAGCAGCGCCCCCGCCCGGCTCCGGCCCCGCCCCCGTCCCGCCCCTTATTCACGGCGGATTTGTGCGCTCAATACGGCTCACAAATCCGTCGGGAATAAGCCGTGTGAACACGGCCTTACTGGACAACCTCTTTAATTTGGTGCAACAAAGACACAGGTGGTAGGCGGGGGGCCAAATTCTTTGGCTGTATTTGGCCCTGAAATTACTTCTGCCACCTTTGCTTCATGGAGGTTACATGAATTCCATAAGGCCCTGTTCACACAAGCATCATGGCTACAGCTTATAACAGAACCATGACCGCTATACCAGATCAAATTTTGAATGGTCCCCATATTCATGTGAATATGAAGGGGGGCGGTTTGACTCTGCAAATCGCGAACAAAAGCCGTCCCCCCTGCGTGCCAAAAAAGACTAAATACCAGTCGGAAAATCAGTATTTTGTCAGCGCCATGTGAACGCAGCCTTACGGTTTTGTTTGTGGCATTTTTTGGGGTTGAATTGTTGAGAAAATCCATATAAAGGGACTTTCCTATCACTGGAGATATTAGGGTCCACTGGGAAAGCCACAATAAGTAGGAACTGAATGGGGCAATGACCAGGTATCTATGCTGAGAACTACAAAGACAATACACAGCCTTCACCTGTTTTCGCCTCGCCTTTGAGAACCATTGAGCCACCTTCATAAGAGCTCATGTCCCTCCATACACCTTCCTATCATGCATAGCATTGGATTAGCATCTCTGTGGACCTTATGGTCTCACCATGGCCTGGTTCTTCCTCAGGATCCTCCACTTATGTTGACCTTTGGAGACTATGTTAACCGAATAAGCAATCAGGTGGTTAAACTCTTTCGACGTTGGGCGGCTGCCATTTATTTTAAAGGGACTGTCTGACCAAATAATAGAAATCTCCTCCACAGTCCTCCTTGTGTATTAAGAGTCCATTTGTTTGAGTCAGTATCACTGTACAGGCAGTCTCTGACTTGCACCATTCCGACTTACATCTGTCCCCGAGTTACAAACGGAGACGTATGGGGCATGCTGACACTTGTAGTTCCATGTTCCACAGCAGATAATAGCTGTGGAACAACAAGTGCCAGCATGCCACAGCTGCACATGTGGTAAAATCTTTTTAACAGGGGCACAGAGAGCAAAAACTAAAAAAAAAAAACTTTTGTGCTGTTGTTACATTTAATAAATATACCTGTTCCGACTTACATACAAATTCAACTTAAAGGGGTTTTGCCACGATCTCATTTCATACCTCCTGCATCCAGCTCTTCAGCTCTGTGTACTCAGAAAGGGGCGTGTGTGATTTGTTTGAATTGCATATCATGTGATCCAGCAGGATGACTTCACTAGGCCTTTCCTCTCTCTAGTCAAAGATTTGTTTATGGGTAGAGCTGTGTGTAGCTACACTGTAGCTCAGAGGTAAAGTTTTTGCCTCCAGGCACAAGGGTCCTTGGTTCAAATCTCTGTAGGAACCAAACCTGTGGATTTTTTTTCTCTTTATCAATGTAGATACCTCATTGAGGGTTCTTTTTTATTTATTTATTTGCACTGTTTGACTAATTACTAAGGAGTACAGAGGACAGGAGCAGAATAACAGCACCTGGGGTTTGAACACACAGTAGCTGCTTGAAAGGAGAGGTGATGTCTAAGCATGTGCAACCAGGACTGAGGAGCTCTCAGCCCTGGTCCTATCCCCTGGAGATGAGCTGTAAACAATGGATCACTAAAGGAGCAGCTAAAACAAAAATGATGCAGAATTTTTAATAATGATGAATAGTGAAAATGTTTTTTATTTAATTTGCAAACTTCTCACATCAATTTTACTTTGTGGCAAAAACCCTTTAAGAACAAACCTACAGTCCCTATTCCGTTCGTAACCCGGGGACTGCCTGAATTTAAAAGGACCTGTGGTCATTCCTAAAATGTCTGTTTCAGTAAGTACTTATGTTCTTTGTGCAATAACAATTCTGGAGCATCTTCTCTTATAACTCCGTGTTGTGCTGTTCCTCTGTTATTCCTCCTAGAAATGTATCACTGAATCTGTCAACTGGGTGTTAACAGTGAAGGGGAATGTCCCTGCACAGTCTGACTTTGGCCAATCAGTGCTGACACAATCCATGTGGACAGAGACGCACTCCTGTGAGAACTGAAATCATTACACCTATTTGACTGATTCAATAAAGAATTTGTAGGAGGAATAACGGAGGAACAGCAAAACACAGAGTTATCTCCTGACGTGTCAGATGTCAGAAATCCTTGTGTTCCCTGTAAAATATCAATTTGAGATCATCCTCTCTTATAACTCTGTGTTGTGCCGTTCCTCTGTTATTTCTCCTGTTCCTCTTTTATTCTTCCTAGGAATGTATGACTGAATCAGTCAGATAGGTGTTACTATTACAGTTTTCAAAGGGGTGTGTCGCTGCACACACTGTCAGCCCTGATTGGACAATGTCAGACTTTGCAGGATACACCCACAATTGGTCACACCCATTTGACTGATTCAGTGATACATTTCTAGGAGGGAAAACAGCACAACACAGAGATATAAGAGAAGAGGCTCCAGAATTGATATTTCACAAGGATTTACTAAGAGTCAGGAGATGTCACAGGTCCTATTTAGTAGTGTCCCCAGACTGTGACAATGTAAACATTGCCTCTAGATACATGACCGCTTAATTAAATTGGAAGGGAAATCAGATCTGTCAGGAATGTACAATGTGCCAGTGGCCTGAGGGACAGTCTCTACATTAGAAAGTTTCCAGGGGATATTCCAGGTTGACTTAATATTGAAAAGGACTTTTCTTTTCTCTATAAAGAGAGAGCGCCACTCTTGTCCAAAGGGTGTGTCTGGTATTGCAGCCTAGCGCTATTCAAGTGAATAAACACAACCTTGTTAAATAGCATTTGATATTCATTTCAGTGACATCTTCATTTTAAAGCAATTGTTACTGTAAAGGACTATGTTAGGGCCCAGTTTAGGGGAACACTCTAGGTAAAAGACTTTTATGTCTAGAGCACAGTGGAGCATGACACAGGGGCAGGTTTGGACTGGCCCACAGGAGAGCAGGGGAAACCTTTGGTGGGCTCCTGGGCAAGGTGGGCCACTGAGAATAGTAGGCCCGAGACTACGTTTCAGTGAAACAGGCTGTGAAAGAGAGGTAGGAAGAAAGAGGGATGTGCAGTCATGTACGGTAGCTGTAGGGTGGGCCGAGAATCCACTCTCCATGGGTGGGCCTCCCCGAGAATCCACTCTCCATGGGTGGGCCTCCCCGAGAATCCATGAAAAAAACTTTGAGATTCTTAGTTCACATGTTTTGATCAAAAAATGCTTAAGCCACCCCCGACTACAACGGGATCTCAAGGCGGGTGGTCCTACTCTATCTTTACCTCTCACTAGAGTCAAATTCAGACTTCTCATTGGGTCAACAGACCTCCATAATCCAGAGAGAAAAATAAAAAAAGCACCAACCTTGCAAGCATACTGCACTGATATAACAACCTGTGGGAGGTGGGCGGGGTGCAAGAAACCAAAATGGAGGCATCCATTCCTCCCTATATAAATTAAAATCAATATATGCCAAATACAACGTATAGTTCTGCACAAAAAAAACATTTCTGAAAAACACAATGTGAACCTGGGTGCCACTGGCATGGTTGCGGCATATATATATATATAATATATATATATATATATTTTATATATATATTTCCAATACCCGTCTTCCATGGGTGGGCCTCCCCGAGAATCCATTTCCTTGATGGGCCACCCCAAAAACCAACTCCACAAGTGGGCTCTGAGAATCGCTTCCACTGGTGGACTGGTAATGGGTAGGGAGCCAAGATTCTTCCACTGTATGGGGCCCTGATATTACTTATGGCAGCCCTGGTATGATATAAGGGTTAATTAACACTATGGAGAAGATAACGGTTTTATGTCCCTTCAAGCCTACACCAGCCATAGCAGGGTATAGAGGTTCTTGAGTGTTCCTATAAAATAATCCTTAGGTACTCTGCTAATGAGCGACTGTTACATATGCTGGTGGTCATCATCCCATGCTGGGAGTTGTAGTTAACCAGCAGCTGGAGAGCCAGAGGCTGAGGACCACATGTTGTTAGCTTTTGTTTCATTATCAACTGGTCAGAAGAGGACAAAGTGGTGGCTTGTGCCTATTCAATGGGAATCATGCTGCCTATGGCCTGCAGATTATCTCCTATCACCTCTTATCCTGACTGTATCTTCTGTTTACATTGTTAAAAGCCTTAGTGCATTCCTGTGAATTTAGATGACCACAGGATAAGCTGTTGTGTGTGTGTAAATGAGGGATAAGACTATCTGGCCATTTCTGTGACTTGTCTTTTGCATTTTATGGCAGTTTTATATTCAGTTTTTCCAGAGTGGGTGGAGACTAGCTAATATGATGTTGCCCATAAATAGGGCACTTAAAATTAGCAAATTCTACTCTCCTACATCCTCAGAAGAAGTAGCATGGAGGACGATATACAGTAGTACTGAGAAGTATAGCTGTGAATCAAGCAATGAGGTGAGACAAAGCGCCTGCAGGGTTTATATGTGTGTCTCTCACTCATTGCACTTCCTCCCCTCCCATAGACTTCTATAAGCAGCTGTAACCTGCATCACCTACATGTCCGTTTCCTTTGTGCCATATGGATTTGATTTCTGATTTCACAGTAAGGCCTTGTCCCCATGGTCAGGTTTTTCAGCCGGTTTTTGGTTTTGAAAACCGGCTGATAAACATTATCACGGCCCTTAATGGAAAATCCGTGCACGGTCCCTACTGCACGGATTTTCCACCCGGCGTTTTTTCAGACCGCCGGCGGTCCGAAAAACATCGAACATGTTCATTCTTCCGTCCGGTTTTTGTACGGTATATGAATATATCTATGTGAAGGGGGAAAGCTTTTCTCCGCTAACCGCGGAGTAAAGCCGTCCCCCTGCGGCCGTGTGCACGGAACGAAAACGGAGCAAATACCGGTCGGATAAACACACAGGTTTCTTTGGTTACCTGTTTTCCTGACCATAACTCTGTTATGTGATTAGAGCAGAGAGCATGGAGTGACCTCACCTCATGGACAAAAACTGTGTTCTGGTGCAAACTTGTTATCTCTAACAAGATTAGCTTCAGTTTACAGATAAAGCCATTGTTTTCAGTCCTCACAGCATATGTACCTTTTGTAGAGGTTTTCGACAAGGTTTTCCAACATTATTTTCTTTCTGAAACAGCCATACAAATTAATAGCCATGACAAAAACCGCATCCAAAACCGTGCTGAGGTTTTGTAATTCCCCATTGATTCCTATGGAGATTTTCAGTGTTCAGCGCCCAAAACAGCATCCAAAGAAGCATGGGAAATGCACAGAAAAGCCACAGTGTGTGAACTACAACGCTGTTTTACATGGGAATCAATGAAAATAAACAGGGGGCGTTTTGGAGGCTTTTTGATGCTGTTCTGGGTGAGGAATCGCTTGGAAAAAATCGCAGTGTCAAAATCAGCCGTGTGAACCCTGAGTGATTATTGGAGAAGATGGGAGGTGGTGGGAGGGGTATTTTTTGGTACTAAAATGGAATTATATTCTCCCAATGTCTGGTGGGTTTTCTGTAGGTTCGCTAATCTCCTCCAATATTTCAAAAACATCCAGATAGGTGAATGTGCAATTGCAAACACTCAAATGCAACAGGGAGCAATATTAGTGATGACAATCTGTATACAGGGCTTTGGAAAATGTGAACAAAAAGAACGACGATACATGTTTTACCTTAAAATCAATGTAAATCACATTTGAACATTGTTGAATACATTTTGCGGTCTGTTTTTCGGTATGTAAACGTATATAACAAACGCCGTGTGAACATACCCTTAGGTTATGTTCACACGGCTTATTGCGGCCCACATAGTACACGCCGCAATACGCCGGGTGTTTTGGAACCACGCACTGATCAGCGCGTAATTCCAAAGCGCAGGGGGGGGACGGCACCCGGCCCCATTGACATGCATTGTCAGCGGCGCTAACAATTGACATGTCACTTTTCTCCCCCGGCATACAATACGATCGTATTGTACGTTTGGGACGACGACGTGTAATTCATAGCTCTTTACGAGAGCCATGGATTACCGTAATTGCGGCGCGCATTTTGCCGCATATAAAGCGCAATGCGCGGCAAAATACGTGCACAATTATGCGGCAAAATAAACCGTGTGAACTTACCCTTAGTGCACGCTGCATTTGACCATACGTGAACGCTATAACCTGTACTCTAAATGTATGCCAGACGTGCACTATTTTGAGTAGACATTTGACATCTGTTTTTTTTATTTTAAACTCTCTTTCCTATTGGCTGTCAGCCGTTTGTCCTTACAATTTGATTGGGTAGATTTGTTTTATATTTTTATGATGCATACAAACATGTACGTTTACAACATGGGCGCACATGTTAGTAGACGTCTTCCATTGACATACACTGTAAAATAAAGTATACTGTTAGGCATACGTTTTTGTTCAGCTTGAAAAAGCGCAGCACCCTGCGTCCTTCATCTGTTAAAATTGAATGGATATTTGACAGACACAATGTTAATGGACGTTGCACATCCGTCCACCTACATGAGTCAATGAACACATTAATGTATACGTTTTTCACAAAACCAGATAACGGATCTGTCATCGGTTCTAAATAACGTAGTCTGCACTAAGCCTTAAAGAGGTTGTCTCACTACATTGATTCATCTTACCTCAGTCCTGTTTTCTCAGTTTCATTTTTGAATTCAGTGTTCACTGGCTTTACTGGAGCTGCTGAGGACATCAGGTCTATAGCTATAGCAACCAGCACTGGCAGCCTATCAGGAGAGATCGAACAGGTCTATAGCAACCAGCACTGGCAGCCTATCAGGAGAGAACGAACAGGTCTATAGCTATAGCAGCCAGCACTGGGAGCCTATCAGGAGAGATCGAACAGGCTCCCTGTTAGCTAATTTGCAACCTGAGCAGCTGATACAGCCCATACAAGAGGGGATCTCTTGGAATAGGTAGGACACTGTTAACTGATATATATTGCAAAGTGACTTGTTTTTGCAAGATGTTTTATGAGGAATATAAGTATTTACTAAAGCAGACATGTCAGGAAATGTCACACATTAGATGGATTTCGTCTGCACCCTGAAATTTCAGTATGCCTTCAAGGGAGAAAAATGACTACTAGAGTTCTGTGGCAGCAATTTATTCCACTTTTCCTACTGAGAACAATATGGGAAGGAATAGCTAGTGTTTGGCCGACTGCCTTATAGTTTGTACAGCGTTCATTGCAACAGTACAAGTGCAGGAGATGTACCTTTTGTTTAATGAACATGTGCTGTGAGAACTGAAAACAATGGCTTTATCTGTAAACTGAAACTAATCTTGTTAGAGATAACTAGTTTGCACCAGAACACAGTTCGTCCATGAGGTGAGGTCACTCCATGCTCTCTGCTCTAATCACATAACAGAGTTAGGGCCTGTCCCCACGGCACCGGTTTGCGGCCGGTTTTTCAGATGGTTTGCGGTTTTGCAGACCGTCTGAAAAACCGGCTGCAAACTAGCACATCGGGCCACTATGTAATACCCGTGCAGCAGTCCCCACTGCACGGGTTTTCCGCCCGGCGGTTTTTCAGACCGCCGGCCGCCGGAAAAACATTGAACATATTCATTCTTCTGTCCGGTTTTCGGACGGAATATGAACATGTCAATGGGATAGGGGAGGGCTTTCGCCGCTCACGCTGTCCCCCCGGCGGCCGTGTGCATGGCACAAAAAATGGATAAACCGACCGGTATTTGTCCTTTGCCGTGGGGATGATCCCTTATGGTCAGGAAAACAGGTAACCATAGAAACCGGTGTGTACTCAGAGCACATAAAATGTCTCTTATCTCATGACTAAAGTAAAATCTACTGACCAGTGTATATAGAAAAAGTCTTCATTTAACTGTCCCTTCATGTTAAAATCGAATCATTGATGTGAGCAAACACCTTTAATTTATTTTTCTATCTAAATTTTTATTCATTGGAGTGTATTATGCCCCTAATAAACCTTTTTGGAGAAACGTGTTGGGCTAACTTTAGTATAGTTGGCATCTAGGTCTTGGCCTCCGTTTGAGTTGGGGGTGCACTTATCGGGGCGGCTCCCCCACAGTCAATATAGGGATTTTTATAGGGACAGTGAATAGGCTATACTTTGTCCAACTTATTTCCCTTTCGTCAAAAGGACTCGCTGTCCTTTCATATTAAAAGCTAATCCTTGATATGAGAAAACCCTTTTAAGATGCACCATGTGCTCGTCTGGTGATCTGTAGAAGAGACGGGAGGGGGACTCTGGACCAGCGTTTCTCATCAAACGTACCATCACATCAATGGCCGTTGTATCTGGGCATCGCCTCCCGTTGATGATCGACCTGTATGTTTAGCAATTGGACTTTGTCTTTAATCCAGTGCAGAACAGTAAATCTTGTGTGGAATTTGGAAGGGGATCTTGTTGGATACATGGACACATAGTTTACTGCTATCACCAGCTCCTTTAAGCCAGTGGTAGAGTGGAGCTAGATGATACGTGCCATTCCATACATGCCGGATACTTTGTGTCTCTAGTAACAATATACTGGAAGGGATCGCTGTGACCATGATGGCAAGTGATAGAAGCTATGGATGACCAGTACAATCCCACCATAATAATTTTTAAAGGGGTCCTCCAAACTGAGCAGGCATGTATGGGGCGACAGCTGTTAAGGTTGTCTGGGCCAGTTTGTGGTCCCAGAAGGTAGATGCCCAGTTTGTCACCTGATCACTGGGCCTAATCCAATGTCCTCCTGCTGTTAAAGGGGTGTTCCCAACTCACACACTGAAGGCATATCCATAGGAAATGCCATCAAAGTATGCTCCCACCTCTGAGACCCACACCTAACTCTTGAACAGGCCCCTGAAAGTCTCTGTTCCGAACAAAGAGTCGGTTGTAACACTCCATTCTGTTCTATGGGATTGTCTGTACTCCTATAGAACAGAATGGAGAAGTGTGTGAAAGCGTGACCGCCTGTCCAGTCCGAACAGAGATTTTCGTGGCACAGGTTAGGTGCGGATCCCAGAGGTGGAACCCATGTCTATCAAATTTTGATGGCATTTCCTGTGGATATGGCATCAGTTTGTGAGATGGGAACACCCCTTTAAAGGAGCTCTACCACCATTTTGTTTCTATACTGGTACGTAATCTTTTCTTCTTCGCCATTTTTATTTTCTGACTGTAGGGCTTTGTAATTCTGTCTGTATATGATTAAGGGGGCGGCCATCTTGCCTGAGCTGCTTTTAACAGCATTTAGAGGTGCTTTACAGCAGCTTCATGGACATAGGAACCTGTGAACAGAAGCAGACCCATTGATTTCTATAGGACAGTTTTCTAGGCTCTGTGACCTGGGAAGAAGTCAGTGTGCAGGGAGGGGGAGCTGTGACATTTTCTATTGTGACTGGTGGATCCTGTGTATATTTTGTGTGGTGTGTGTGTGTTTTGTATTATTATTTTATATATATTATCCTATATATATTTATAATATAATTATTAATATATATATATATTTTAAATATATTTTATAAACATTGGTGTCACCTTTTAGTGTAATCCTTCCTGTGCTGATCATGAACAAACTGCTGAAAAGTCTTCTCTTCAGAACAGGAAGTGTCGGACTATTAATATGCCTAGTGGCCAAAGTGAGAACTGCAAGATCTCAGGATATTTTAAAAATATTGATCAGTGATATGAGAAATTTTGGAAAAAAAAACATTTTAACTCATGTTTTGATGTTAAAAGCATTTTTTAAGCGGTAGGTCATTTTCTCATGATACTTTCCCTTTAATCAAACCGGATTCATGGCCTTTAGGATAAATACACACAAAACACATTTGTGCACAGAAAATCCGCAATAGATTACAGTATCATCGATGTGATATTACAAATCTCATGCCCACGTGGTGGACTTTGTCCTGAGGTGCGGATTTTGAAATGGCAGCACGTCAATTTTGATCACATATTTACTGTTTTGCGAATGTTCCCGATTGATTTGGGGAAAACCTGATATGTTGCCGTTTTTACCTGCGGATTTGCTGCGCAAAATTTTCAAAAAAAACCCCCCCCAAAACCCCTTTCCCCCCCCCCCCAACTCAATTTTAAGATCGATTTTAACATGTAATTTTTTTTTTTTTTTGGGGAGAAAATTGAAAAGTTATGAAAATTGTATTTTTTTGCTTTTTTTTTAAAGAAAAAACCAAAAAAAAAAAAAACCAAAAAAACCTTGCGATCTGGCTTTTGGTTAAAAAGGGATTTTTAAAAAAAAACCCCCCCTTTTTTTCCCCTTTTTTGTTTTTTGGTTTTTTTGTTTTTTTTTTTAAAAAATGGGTGTTACCAACTGAGGGGGGTCCCTGCAGAGTCTGACATTGTCCAGTCAATGTGAGCAAGGACACACCCTTTATGAACTTGAATGGTAACGCCCAGCTGACAGATTCAATAATACATTTCTAGGAGGAATGATAGAGGAACAACACAGCACAGAGATATAAGAGAAGAGGCTCCAGAATTGTTATTTCACAAGGAACACAAGTATTTACTAAAACAGACATCAGGAGAGGTCACAGATATTCACTCAGTATTGTGCCCTATGGACCATGATCGCTTTCTGAAGTTATGTCAAAGATAATCTATAAAGTAGCCATCGTATTTGGGGTGGTGTATGGAGGTCTCATGGATGTGGGGCATTTTTTCTACTGTGTGGGCCCGAGGTCACCATTACAGGGATGGCACCCCCCCCCCCCCCCCCCCCCCCCCCCCATCCCAATAGCATATGTGCCAGGTTATGTTGTAAGAGAACACCAGGGATATATTACACCACACCTAACTAGCCAAATTTTTCATTCAGGGTATTGAAAAGCTGGGTGATGTTCTCTAAAGGATATGTCATCCCTGTAGGATGGGGATCGTATCCTCACCGTTTTCAGGGGCTATGTAACCAGAAAACCCAACAAAAAGCCCAAATCTATGTCTTTGCCAATGACCAATTCCCCTTTTGGGCCATCATTTTCTCCCCCCCGCCAGCCAGTACCCTGTGCTCTGCGCTGAGAAGGGGCAAAACCCCGTAACAGCTGTATGCAGATGGGTGCTACTGGTCTGGCTAATATCCCTTTTGCTTTCTGATGTCTCCGTGGGTCAAAAGCAAATTGGGAAAATTTTTTAAACCTTAGAGGGGGTTTTAGCTTTTCAGCTCCTTTTTCCCAAATGCCTTGTGATATGCAGATGCTTAGTAAACGAAAAAGGGAATTCAAAATCTACACATCAAATTTTGGGGCTCCTCAAGGGAGAATGTTTTCCCTTTTGAGCCATATTACACAATGGAATAAGGATAATACCGAAACGCGTTGGAGTCTTGTCAATCTGGATACAAATGTACCATTGTATATATGTTTTAATATGAAGAAGTAAAGCATGATGATATTATGGGGACTTTGGCCGTGGGGCCGAGGATTTATTTACCGATGACCATATTCTGGATCGGTGCCGTAGGGATTTGGACTACCATTGGCCCATGCAGTACCTGACTTCATTCAGAGGCATATGC
>JAODAL010065088.1:0-18395 GCA_025379985.1 Phyllomedusa bahiana | reverse complement strand
CACTCTCCCTCATGAAACCCTACTTTAAACACACACACTTCCCTCAGTCCGTATTTTACACAAAAAGCCCCCTCAGTACCATACATTACACACACACAGCTCCCCTCAATGTACCGTACATTACACACCACAGCTCTCCCCTCATGGTACCTTTACATTACACACACACACACTCTCCCTCATGTACCATACATTAAAAACCACACACAGCTCCCCTCATGTACCGTACATTAAAACACACACAGCTCTCCCTCATGTACCGTACATTACACACACACACAGCTCTCCCTGGGTGTACCGTACATTACACACAACCACAGTTTCTCCCTCGTGTACCGTACATTACACACACACACAGCTCCCTCATGTACTGTACATTACACACACACAGCTCTTCCTCATGTACCGTACATTACACACACACAGCTCTCCCTCGTGTACCGTACATTACACACACACAGCTCTCCCTCATGTACCATACATTACACACACACAGCTCTCCCTCATGTACCATACATTACACACACACAGCTCTCCCTCATGTACCGTACATTACACACACACAGCTCTCCCTCATGTACCATACATTACACACACCCCAGCTTCCCCATGTACCGTACATTAACACACCCCTCTCCCTCATGTACCGTACATTACACACAGCTCTCCCTCATGTACCATACATTACACACACACAGCTCTCCCTCATGTACCATACATTACACACACAGCTCTCCCTCATGTACCGTACATTACACACACAGCTCTCCCTCATGTACCGTACATTACACACACACAGCTCTCCCTCATGTACCATACATTACACACACACAGCTCTCCCTCGTGTACCGTACATTACACACACAGCTCTCCCTCGTGTACCGTACATTACACACACACAGCTCTCCCTCATGTACCATACATTACACACACACCACAGCTCTCCCTCATGTACCATACATTACACACACACAGCTCCCTCATGTACCGTACATTACACACACAGCTCTCCCTCATGTACCATACATTACACACACACAGCTCTCCCTCATGTACCATACATTACACACACACAGCTCTCCCTCATGTACCGTACATTACACACACAGCTCTCCCTCATGTACCGTACATTACACACACACAGCTCTCCCTCATGTACCGTACATTACACACACACAGCTCTCCCTCATGTACCGTACATTACACACACAGCTCTCCCTCATGTACCGTACATTACACACACACAGCTCTCCCTCGTGTACCGTACATTACACACACACAGCTCTCCCTCATGTACCGTACATTACACACACACAGCTCTCCCTCATGTACCATACATTACACACACACATATCAGAAAAACGACAAACCGAGAGTTTATGATCAAAATGTATCAAAATCTTTATTAATCAACAAATTTAAAATCATTAAAAATATGAGGTGCCCAGAAAATCACCAAAATAATAATATAGGTGATCCAAAGAACCAAGCTAGCACCACTACTCAAAGTTGTAATTTTAGGTCTGTATAATCACATGTAGATAGGTCTGCCAATTAGTACAAATGTCATTAAAGCTGCTCGTAATCAATGTAACTATAATGGATGAGCTCAATCATAAACAGACATTTAAAACCCCCAAATGAGGACAGTACACAAAAGGCATGACCAAAAATGATAATACTTAACCAATGCGGTGGTAGCTGGAGGTATCACCTATAACCCCAACGCGCGTTTCGCGTTTAGATCGCTTCCTCAGGGGGTGATAACGCTACCTCCCTCTAACAAGCTTTAAATAGTACTTGGGATTGCCGGCACCTGAAGTGTTCTCGGCACATGCGCCGTGTTCAGAAGGAAGGCGTCATGTGCCCCACTTCCGGCAGTCCCGCGCAACTGCGCATGCGCAAAAGATTACATCTTCCGGACATGCGCATCCGCGCGATTGGACGCCGGAGCGGGCACCGGCAGCACTTCCCCACACGGGGCATGCGCACAACCTCAGAAAAATCCTGAACAGCGGCTCCGTGCAACATTCCAAGGTGATATAATTATTCACTGATACCAATAGAACGGTGACAACGGCATGGCATGGATCGATGGCCCAGCTAGCACTGTTCATGGAACATTTGAATAATAACTCTGTCAACATTAGATTGACATTTAAGACAGATACGAGAAAAATTGAATTCTTGGATGTATCAATTGAAATCGATAAAATGAGTATGATACAAACAGACGTTTTCCGTCAGGAAACGTCTGTGAATGCCTTGCTCCATGCCTCTTCATTTCATAATCCTTCAACTATAAGGGCCATACCTACTGGACAATTCTTACGTATGCGCCGAATATGTTCCTCTGATTCTAGGTTTGAATATCAAGCAAAAGATCTGAAGGAGAGATTTTTACAACGTGGTTATAGTTGAAGAATGATGAAAAAGGCTTATTGGAGGGCAAAGTCTACTCCAAAAGATCAATTGTTACAGTCTAGGAATAGAAATAAAAAGAAAAAAACTGAGGGACATACCCGGTTCATAACACCATATAACCAACAATGGCCCAAACTGCGTGAGATCCTAGGTAGACATTGGGGTATACTAAAAACTGATTATGTCTTGGCAAAAGAAATTTCTGACTTTCCATTATTAACTGCAAGGAGGGCCCCGAATTTACGGGATCATCTAGTTAGAAGCCACTATATAGTTCAAAACTGTAATCCCTTCAGTACTAGAGGCCCGAAACAAGGTTTCTTTCCCTGTGGGAAATGTGTGGCATGTTGTAATATGACCAAGACCAATGTTTTTCATTCATCGGATGGTGTACGTGAATATAAGATCCGACATTACATTACATGCCATACAAAAAAATGTATATAAATCTTTTGTATGCCCAAAATCCTAATTGGAAAAACCACTTGAACTTAAAGGCGGGTAAGAGCTGTACGAGCATAACAGCCGGGGGATGGGGAAGAATTTGATAAACTGAAAACACTGGAAAGACTTTTTTTTGAAATATCTGAGGGGTAATGCAGGACTATTAAAGGGTGGGGTTTTATTTGGTACATCTAGGAAATTTAGGGGTGGTGACAGTATGAAATCCTTGAGCAAAAAAAACAAAGGGGTTGTGGCTTTAAACACCTTGACCCTGTGGACTCAATGAAAAATTTGAGTTTTGCATCATTTTTATGATGCAAATAATCAGTCCCCTATGTGGACTGGTATAACTTTTATAACATTTTATATACAAAAACTTTTTCCACAGACTCTGATCTTTTTTCATTTTTAATTGGTTTTTAACTTTTACTTTTCTCTGTTAGCTGAATAAGCAAGATCTTTTGATATGCCGTGTGGTCTCCAAGCAGTCTATAGGGAAATAATATTTCCCACTCTGGGTGAATGGATTCAAGCAAAATAATTGGCACCTTATTCCGTTTTAACACAAATTACTGCCACGAATGCCTATAAGAAGAGGATTTTTATTTTTGTGGTTTATACTGTAAATAGGTTTTGGCTATGGTATTTTAAAATGATTAACAATAACTTTTTGTATTGTAACGCTGGAAGTTTGTTGCTTATCTTTGGGGCCACAACTTGTTGGGGTAGCTCTTAGTCAATAGGTAGTGCTGGCTTAAATCTAGTAAGGGCTTGTATAGAATTTGCCGTTGTCACCGTTCTATTGGTATCAGTGAATAATTATATCACCTTGGAATGTTGCACGGAGCCGCTGTTCAGGATTTTTCTGAGGTTTTGCGCATGCCCCGTGTGGGAAGTGCTGCCGGTCCGCCCCGGCATCCAATCCCCGCGGAGTGCATGTCCGGAAGAGTATTCTTTTGCGCATGCGCAGTTGCGCGGGACTGCCGGAAGTGGGGCACATGACGCCTTCCTTCTGAACACGGCGCATGCGCCGAGAACACTTCAGTTGCCGGCAATCCCAAATACTATTTAAAGGGGATTTGCCACCAGACCAAGTACTGACCTCCCTTCACTATGAGAGCAAGATGTCAACACATCACGCTGAGTCATGAAGCTGCAGTGGAGAGAGGGAGAGGGGAGGGGGGAGTGAGGAATCCAAAGGGAGCGTTCTCAAAACTTTAAAATGAACAAAAAACAGTACAACAGGGATTCAATACAGCAAGACACAGAGCCTCAGACGGGACTGTCAGGAGAAACCTTTTTCTGCTAAGCAGCTTATGTAATGTAAACAAATCACGCACAAGACACAGAGACGCACACAGACACACACACCAAACACAGAGCCCTCAAAGGATCCTGTGACATGTTCACTCAAATAAAACAAACTATAACTTGTGAATTCTGTATGCAAAAGAGAACACCCTATTCTACACAGCAGATTGAAAGTTTCCCTTTATCAAGATAAAGCAGGGATCTAATAACACTACAGCTAGTTATTCTGTATACAAAAGAAAACATATTGCTACCCAGTGCCTTAAAAGACCATTCATTCTGTCTGTCATCAGATAAGAAGTGATTCACGCAAGCGCGGCCTTTCAGCTCCTGGGTCATGACTAGGGGAAGCTTTGTGGTAACCAAGGGGGGCTGAGAAATGCTGCAGCTCTCAGAGTTTTCACTTTTTTTAATCACATATATTTAGAAAAGTGATTAAATACCCATTTTGGAGGTTCCCACGTCAACATTACATGGTGGCAAAACCCCTTTAAAGCTTGTTAGAGGGAGGTAGCGTTATCACCCCCTGAGGAAGCGATCTAAACGCGAAACGCGCGTTGGGGTTATAGGTGATACCTCCAGCTACCACCGCATTGGTTAAGTATTATCATTTTTGGTCATGCCTTTTGTGTACTGTCCTCATTTGGGGGTTTTAAATGTCTGTTTATGATTGAGCTCATCCATTATAGTTACATTGATTACGAGCAGCTTTAATGACATTTGTACTAATTGGCAGACCTATCTACATGTGATTATACAGCCCTAAAATTACAACTTTGAGTAGTGGTGCTAGCTTGGTTCTTTGGATCACCTATATTATTATTTTGGTGATTTTCTGGGTACCTCATATTTTTAATGATTTTAACTTTGTTGATTAATAAAGATTTTGATACATTTTGATCATAAACTCTCGGTTTGTCGTTCTTCTGATATGTATTGAAACTTTGGAGAGTGATCAAGACATGGTAGGAGGCCAGATACGACATAGACCTAGCCTTATGAGCATTTGGGGTGTCATCTTTGGCTGCTCTATTATTACACACACACAGCTCTCCCTCATGTACCGTACATTACACACACACAGCTCTCCCTCATGTACCGTACATTACACACACACAGCTCTCCCTCATGTCCTGTACATTACACACAGCTCTCCCTCATGTACCACACATTACACACACACAGCTCTCCCTCATGTACCGTACATTACACACACACAGCTCCCTCATGTACTGTACATTACACACACACAGCTCTCCCTCATGTACCGTACATTACACACACACAGCTCTCCCTCATGTACCATACATTACACACACAGCTCTCCCTCATGTACCATACATCACACACAGCTCCCTCATGTACCGTACATTACACACACACAGCTCTCCCTCATGTACCGTACATTACACACACACAGCTCTCCCTCATGTACCACACATTACACACACAGCTCTCCCTCATGTACCATACATTACACACACACAGCTCTCCCTCATGTACCGTACATTACACACACACAGCTCTCCCTCATGTACCATACATTACACACACACAGCTCTCCCTCATGTACCGTACATTACACACACAGCTCTCCCTCATGTACCATACATTACACACACAGCTCTTCCTCATGTATCGTACATTACACACATACACAGCTCTCCCTCATGTACCGTACATCACACACACAGCTCTCCCTCATGTACCATACATTACACACACAGCTCTCCCTCATGTACCGTACATTACACACACACAGCTCTCCCTCATGTACCGTACATTACACACACACACAGCTCCCTCATGTACTGTATATTACACACACACACACACCTCTCCCTCATGTACCGTACTTTACACACACAGCTCTCCCTCATGTACCGTACATTACACACACACACACACATCTCTCCCTCATGTACCGTACATTACACACACACAGCTCTCCCTCATGTACCATACATTACACACACACAGCTCTCCCTCATGTACCGTACATTACACACAGCTCTCCCTCATGTACCATACATTACACACACAGCTCTCGCTCATGTACCATACATTACACACACAGCTCTCCCTCATGTACCGTACATTACACACACACACACCTCTCCCTCATGTACCGTACTTTACACACACAGCTCTCCCTCATGTACCGTACATTACACACACACACACACATCTCTCCCTCATGTACCGTACATTACACACACACAGCTCTCCCTCATGTAACTGACATTACAACACCATCTCTCCCTCATGTACCGTACATTACACACACACAGCTCTCCCTCATGTACCGTACCTTACACACACACACAGCTCTCCCTCATGTACCGTACATTACACACACACAGCTCTCCCTCATGTACCGTACATTACACACAGCTCTCCCTCATGTACCATACATTACACACACACAGCTCCCTCATGTACCGTACATTACACACACACAGCTCTCCCTCATGTACAGTACATTACACACACACAGCTCTCCCTCATGTACCGTACATTACACACACACAGCTCTCCCTCATGTACCATACATTACACACACACAGCTCTTCCTCATGTATCGTACATTACACACACACACAGCTCATCCTCATGTGCCACACATTACACACATACACAGCTCTTCCTCATGTACCGTACATTACACACACACACAGCTCTCCCTCATGTACCGTACATCACACACACACAGCTCTCCCTCATGTACCGTACATTACACACAGGTCTCCCTCATGTACCGTACATCACACACACAGCTCTCCCACATGTACCGTACCTTACACACACAGCTCTCCCTCGTGTACCGTACATTACACACACACAGCTCTCCCTCGTGTACCGTACATTACACACACACACAGCTCTCCCTCATGTACCGTACCTTACACACAGCTTTCTCATGTACTGTACATTATACACACTCAGCTCTCCCTCGTGTACCTTACATTACACACACACAGCTCTCCCACATGTATCGTACATTACACACACACAGCTCTCCCTCATGTACCATACATTACACACACAGCTCTCCCTCATGTCCTGTACATTACACACACACGGGCTTCCCTAAATGTACGTACATTACACACACACACAGCTCTCCCTCGTGTACCGTACATTACACACACACAGCTCTCCCTCATGTACCGTACATTACACACACACAGCTCTCCCTCATGTACCGTACATTACACACACACAGCTCTCCCTCATGTACCATACATTACACACACACACAGCTCCCTCATGTGCCGTACATTACACACACAGCTCTTCCTCATGTACCGTACATTACACACACAGCTCTTCCTCATGTACCGTACATTACACACACAGCTCTCCCTCATGTACCGTACATTACACACACACAGCTCTCCCTCATGTACAGTACATTACACACACAGCTCTCCCTCATGTACCATACATTACACACACAGCTGTCCCTCATGTACCATACATTACACACACACAGCTCTCCCTCATGTACCGTACATTACACACACACAGCTCTCCCTCATGTACCGTACATTACACACACACAGCTCTCCCTCATGTACCGTACATTACACACACACAGCTCTCACTCATGTCTCGTACATTACACACACACAGCTCTCACTCATGTCTCGTACATTACACACACACAGCTCTCCCTCATGTACCGTACATTACATACACACAGCTCTCCCACATGTATCGTACATTACACACACACAGCTCTCCCTCATGTACCGTACATTACACACACAGAGCTCACTCATTAACAGAACCTAACAAACACACAGCTCTCCCTCATGTACCATACATCACACACACACAGCTCTCCCTCATGTCCTGTACATTACACACACAGCTCTCCCTCATGTCCTGTACATTACACACACACAGCTCTCCCTCATGTACCGTACATTACACACACACAGCTCTCCCTCATGTACCGTACATTACACACACACACAGCTCTCCCTCATGTATCGTACATTGCACACTGCTCTCCCTCATGTACCGTACATTACACACACACAGCTCTCCCTCATGTACCGTACATTACACACACAGCTCTCCCTCATGTACCATACATTACACACACACAGCTCTCCCTCATGTACCGTACATTACACACACACAGCTCTCCCTCATGTACCGTACATTACACACACACAGCTCTCCCTCATGTACCGTACATTACACACACACAGCTCTCCCTCATGTACCGTACATTACACACACACAGCTCTCCCTCATGTACCGTACATTACACACACACAGCTCTCACTCATGTCTCGTACATGACACACACAGCTCTCCCACATGTATCGTACATTACACACACACAGCTCTCCCTCATGTACAGTACATTACACACACACAGCTCTCCCTCATGTACCATACATTACACACACACAGCTCTCCCTCATGTACCGTACATTACACACACACAGCTCTTCCTCATGTATCGTACATTACACACACACAGCTCTCCCTCATGTACCGTACATTACACACACACAGCTCTCCCTCATGTACCGTACATTACACACACAGCTCTCCTTCATTTACCATACATCACACACACAGCTCTCCCTCATGTACCGTACATTACACACACACAGCTCTTCCTCATGTACCGTACATTACACACACACAGCTCTTCCTCATGTACCGTACATTACACACACACACAGCTCTCCCTCGTGTACCGTACATTACAAAACAGCTCTCCCTCGTGTACCGTACATTACACACACACAGCTCTCCCTCATGTACCGTACATTACACACACAGCTCTCCCTCATGTACCGTACATTACACACACACAGCTCTCCCTCATGTACCATACATTACACACACACACAGCTCTCCCTCATGTACCATACATTACACACACACACAGCTCTCCCTCATGTACCATACATTACACACACACAGCTCTCCCTCATGTACCACACATTACACACACACAGCTCTCCCTCATGTACCGTACATTACACACACACAGCTCTCCCTCATGTACCGTACATTACACACACACACAGCTCTCCCTCATGTACCGTACATTACACACACAGCTCTCCCTCATGTACCATACATTACACACACACAGCTCTCCCTCATGTACCACACATTACACACACACAGCTCTCCCTCATGTACCGTACATTACACACACACAGCTCTCCCTCATGTACCATACATTACACACACACAGCTCTCCCTCATGTACCGTACATTACACACACACAGCTCTCCCTCATGGACCATACATTACACACACGCAGCTCTCCGTCATGTACCATACATTACACACACACACAGCTCTCCCTCATGTACTATACATTACACACACAGCTCTCCCTCATGTACCGTACATTACACACACACAGCTCCCTCATGTACCGTACATTACACACACACAGCTCTCCCTCATGTACCACACATTACACACACACAGCTCTTCCTCATGTACCGTACATTACACACACACAGCTCTCCTTCATGTACCGTACATTACACACACACAGCTCTCCCTCATGTACCGTACATTACACACACACAGCTCTCCCTCATGTACCGTACATTACACACACACATCTCTCCCTCATGTACCGTACATTACACACACAGCTCTCCCTCATGTACCGTACATTACACACACAGCTCTCCCTCATGTACCGTACATTACACACACACAGCTCTTCCTCATGTACCGTACATTACACACACAGCTCTCCCTCATGTACCGTACATTACACACACACAGCTCTCCCTCATGTACCGTACATTACACACACACAGCTCTCCCTCATGTACCGTACATTACACACACACACAGCTCTCCCTCATGTACCGTACATTACACACACAGCTCTCCCTCATGTACCGTACATTACACACACAGCTCTCCCTCATGTACCGTACATTACACACACAGCTCTCCCTCATGTACCGTACATTACACACACAGCTCTCCCTCATGTCCTGTACATCACACACACACAGCTCTCCCTCATGTACCATACATTACACACACACAGCTCTCCCTCGTGTACCGTACATTACACACACACAGCTCTCCCTCATGTACCGTACATTACACACACACAGCTCTCCCTCATGTACCGTACATTACACACACAGCTCTCCCTCATGTACCGTACATTACACACACACAGCTCTCCCTCATGTACCGTACATTACACACACACAGCTCTTCCTCATGTACCATACATTACACACACACAGCTCTCCCTCATGTACCGTACATTACACACACAGCTCTCCCTCATGTACCGTACATTACACACACACACAGCTCTCCTTCATGTACCGTACATTACACACAGCTCTCCCTCATGTCCTGTACATTACACACATACAGCTCTCCCTCATGTACCGTACATTACACACACACAGCTCTCCCTCATGTACCATACATTACACACACGCAGCTCTCCGTCATGCACCACACAATATACATACACACACACACACACACACACACACACACACACACACACACCACAACACACACAACACACACACACACACACACACACACACACACACCTCTGATGAGCTCTCACATACACACTGCTTTCACAATACACTTTCACGTACAACTTCCTCTTATTTCAGGTCAGGTGTAGACACCTCCCTAAATATGACCGGTCACATGACGATGACATCACTGAAGGTCCTTCAGCTCACTGGATACAGCGGCGGGGTCTGCACTGGGGATGTGAGTGTGTGGAGGGGAGCTCAGCATTGTAAGCTGTGTACAGTCTGTGCAGGCCTGTAGTCCACATGTCTATGGGATAGAACAGTGTCTCTGGCCTGGTATATACTCAGCTATACGCTGCACTGTACACACAGGCATTGCTGTCATCTCACTACAGCACAATGCTGAACGTCCCCTCCTCTTCATTCCCTGTCCCCAATTCCCAGCAGAGAGTGTCTGCAGGTGGGAGAAACAAGGTATGCCTATGGGGAGTGGTGTGTATCCTGTGCATTATCCTGCTGGGAGTAGTGGGGTTCTCTGTTACGTGTATGGTGGAGGCTGTCATGCGTCTTGTGTGTGAACACTTCCCTGCTCACAGGCTGTAAGGGCAGTGAGATTCACTCTGTGATGGAGGTTTCAGCAGTTTTCCCAGTGTGTTAATATCTTTTACCACCACAGCCAGTTTTGGTCTCTCTGACAGAGTCCTATTTTGTCAAATCTGACCTATGTCACTTTATGTGGAAATAACTTTTTAATGCATTTACCCAATTCAGGGACTGTTTCCTCATGACACATTGTGGTTTAACCCTTTCCTGACGGCTGGTCATAATAATAAGAATTACTTTTTTTTCTTCCCTGCTTTTAAAGAGTCATACCTTTTTTTTCTTTTTTTTTTTTTTACTTTTTCATCTACTTGGATATATGAGGCTTTTATTTTGTGGGACAAATAGTTCAGTGGTAGATAATCCAGCACGACCCAGTGGATGAATTGATAAAAAAGTGCAAAAATATATTTGAAATACCGCTATATTAAATAATGATGAAAGCACACATAATATCAGCAACCAGAAGTGGTGATACAGAGGCTCCGGAGGTAATGCAGATTATCTATTCGTACTACGCAAGCTGCCAGCTTAGGCAGTCTTCCGGGCACTGTGCACAGACAGGTGGAGCTGGCTTCACCAATTTCTTTTACTTGATTTTGTGGGACAAGATGTATTTTCTTATGGTGTCATTGACTGTATCATTGAATATACTGTAAATCTGAAAAAAAAAAAAAAATTCAGGGGAAATCTGAAAAATAACGTACTTGTGCAATGTTTGCGGTGGTTTTGTTTTAACGCCCTTCACTCTTCATTATAAATTATGTGATATCTGTATTCTGCAGGTGGATATTATTGCTGTGATACCAAATATGTAGGGTTTTTGTTATGTTTTCGTACTGAAAAAAAAATACAGACATTCTCCTATTTCTTACATTTTCGCCACAGCACCATTTTCTGTGACCAACAACTTTTTTTTTACGTCCATCTACGGATCTGAGTGAGAGGGCATGTTTTGCAGGCTGAAGTGTACGTTTTTTATTGGTACCATTTTGGGATAAATGAGACTTTATGATCACTTTTGTTATGTGACGTTAAATGACCATTTTTGGCATTTGGAATTTTCTTCTATGGTGTTCAGTGTATTGGTTAGATGATGTTGTATTTTATTAGATTGTTATCGCTGGATCTGTAAAAATTCAATCATTTGTAACGTATATTTTTTGTAAAATGGCAAGACACCGTGTTTTTTTTTTTTTCTAAATTGTTCTACTTTTATATTTATTCAACCACTAGGGGAATGATTATCAGTACACCCTTCTGCATTGTGTGAACCAAGGTGTACAAAGATGGCGGTTCTAACACTTTCTGCCTAAAGCTATGTTCACACGGTATAAATGCGGGGACGTATTTCGCCCGCAATTACGCTGTGTGCTCGTATACGCCGTGAATAATTGACATTTAACTTATCTCCCTGCTCGCCGTATTGTGCGAGCAGGGAGAGGAGACGTAATCCATAGTTCTCTATGAGAACTGTGGATTACCGTAATTATTGGGACGGATCTCGCCCCGTATTTAGCAAAGTACAGCGCGAATTTAGGGGGCGAGATACGTCCCAATAATTGCCGTGTGAACATAGCCTAAAGCAGAAAGTGATTGCAATGAATACATGGCAGCTATGGAAGACTTGATTAGGCTTCCAGTTGCCATGTTAATTGATCGGCACCCTGCGATGTCATATCCCCAGTGCAATGTACAGGTGAAACCTTCTAGAAGTCACCCCAGTTGGGAATCAACAACCCTAAGGGAATTCATCTTGGGGCGTGTTGTGCATTTTGGGCCTATAGGTGTTTCACAGTTTTTTTCAGGTTTGGTCTGTGAAAATGGAAAAAACAAAACCACAATTACGCTATTATTTTTTGGGTTTCATTTCTGCAACGTTTTTTTTTTTTTTTAATGCTTTACTACATTTACACAATCAAAATGATTTTATAAATAAAAAAAAACTTTTTGTGACATATTCTGACAGTTTTTAAAAAAAACTTTTTCTGTATAATAAGATGTGTAGGGGCTTGTATTTTGTGGAATAGGTTGATGTTTTCAGTGATACAATTTTGGTGGACTTGATTTTTTGATGACTTGTTTTTGCAAGTCAGATTGAAGAAAATGCAGCATTACATTTTCTACAGAATTCACTGTGCAGTAAATAAGATGTTAGTTTTACTCTGGGGTAATACAATTACGGCAATATCCAGTTTGTTTTTGGTGTTTTTTTTTTTGTAGCCAAAAAAAGTTTTCTTTTATGTAAAACAATGTTTAAGCATTGCTATCTTTTGATAGCTATAACTTTCTTATTTTTCTGTAAATGAAGCTGTGTAAGGGCCTTTTTTTTTGCAGAGTGAACTGACATTTTCATTGGTACCACTTGAGTGTTTATATGGCTTTTTGATCGCATCTTATGTGCAGCAGGATGCAAAATCACATTTCTTCCATTGTTATGTAATTATTTTTTACGCCGTGCCATTTAAAAATGTTTCAGATTTATAGACAAGGTTATTATGCACGTGGTGATACCAAATATGTATACTTTTTTTTTTTTTCCTTGTTTGGGTGATTTCTTTTTTTACACTTGCTTTTCAGGTTGTCATGCAAGCGTTCAGCGGTCTGCGATCATGCTGTCGGGAGCCCTCTGTCCTTTCGCAATTGACCGTGGAATCTAAGGGGTTAATTGCCCTCTCCCAGCTGGTTCTATGTGGCGATTGTGCGTGCTCTACTTTTGAGCCTACATAATGTTTTAAACTTATCCATACATCCATTTGCGGGAACACCTTCACGCATTAGATGCATGTGTAGGTCTGGTGTCAGGAAGGGGTTAAATGGACTGCATATATGGCTGGTTGATATGTACTAATCAGCTATAGCATTAAAAACTTGGACATCAGTAGGCTCAGTTCACATGTTACTGCGACATAGCCGTGGCTGCCTCATGGAGATTATCAGAGCAAACGTAGTCCTCTGTGAGCTAGGTTTGCTCTATTTCCCAGTAGCATATACTTTCCCTGCGGGACTTAAAGGGGTTTTATCGTTTGCAGTGTTTGTGCTCTTCAGCTAATTCTATGAGATTGAATTTGAAATCCAGCGGCTTATCTCTCCTCTCAGCAGGTGTCTCTACTGCCAGGAGGTGTGTCTCTCCTCACTGATGAGCTGTGAGATCATCATTCTGTGTGAAGCAGGGGAAGGGAAAGGTTGTCTGGAGAGAATAGATCTGCAGCCTCCTGCATGCTGCTTATGTCTGCAGAGCCTTCATCTCCAGGCTCCATAAGCTCCTTGCTGTACTATAACCAGTTATACACACAACCTTAACTGATGAAACACATGTGAGGAATGCACACTGCCCTGCCCCCTTCTCCCCCTCTCTTATCAGGCAGGGGACTGTGTTATATGGAGGGAACACAGAACATAAGACTGTGTTATATGAGGGGATCTATGAGGTAAACAGTCAGTAATTACCCAGATCATTCACCTTAGAGCTGGGAGTATAGAGCCAGCAGCCCTCTCACATAGCTGGTTTCACTTTTGGTTTTAACAGCTCAGAGGGGAATAAGCACAGAGAGTGCAGGCAGTCAATCACAGCGCAGGGGGTGTGTCCGGGGCATTTCCTTTTTGGGGGTGTATCCCAGCAGGCTGAATGAAATGTCAGTCAGCTAATAACAGTGCATGGGGCATTTCCAGGGGTGGAATCTGACAGAGGGGTGAGGGGGAAGGGGAGGGGGGGGATTGAAGTGTAGTTTTTATTGGTATCATTTTGGATACATGAGACTTTTTGATCATGTGTTAATAAAAATATGGGCAACACTACTGAGGACCTTTTACTAGGTCTCTGGCTGTCATGACATCTGCTCTGCACTTCACAAATGATTTCATGTGGGGACTGATGAGATAACAAAACACAGCGCTGCACCCTTTGCTAACGGCTTAGATGGCAAGTTCCCTCTGACTTCAGCATGTAAGTGATTAAATGGCCAGCATCGGAGTTGTCGCTCATCTTGGCCACCTTGAGAGGGTGCTGACTGTAACCCAATTTTTCATCCCTTACTGATATCATGACCTACAGTTATGTCATATCGGCTAACGAATATGTGAATTAAAGGTTAGCCTATTGACCCTGCAAAGCCTACAGAGGCGCATCTGTAGCACAACGTGCTGAAGGGGACGAAACATGCGTCAAGGTGGCAGTCTTGGCCCAAGGATTGTGTATACTGACTTAGGCCCCGTTCACACGGCGGTTTTGGCCGCGGATTTCGCCGGGGCTCTCGCTGCGGTTCCCGCGGCCGAAACCTCGTCGTTACTCGCGTCTCCCGATGCAGGTTTGCGGCGCAGGCGCTGGCCGTGGTCTCGGCGCGAGTGGAGCGTGGTTAGGGGCACGGATTGCGCCGAGGGTTTGCCCCCATGCAAATTAATAGCAGGGGGCAAACCGCGCTGCGAGCCGCGGCCCAGCTGTGCACCATCCGCGGCGACACTGCGCGGCCGCCGCGCAGAGCACTCACAGGAGAGTTCTCCACACGAGCGGGTTTGGCCGCGGCCAAACCTGCGGCGTGTGAATATTAACGCGGTTTCCCATAGGAAACCATGTTAATAAACGAGGCGCGATTTGGCCGCGGTTATGGCCGCGGAAACTGCGTCGGAACCTGTGGCCATAACCGCGGCCAAATCTGTCATGTGAACAGGGCCTAAGAGGTAATATTTTGAATTTAAATCAGCTATAGTCCACTTGTTTATATAGCACTTGCACTTTATGTATCTTTGTGCTAATTATGCACTGATTCAATGCAATGGCATTATTTCTTGTAGGGGATTATTCTTGGCTGCTTTTTTTTTTTTTTTTTTTTACCTTAAGGCTATGTTCACACGGCTTAAAATGGGACGTATTCGCGCCGTACTGCGCTAAATACGGGGCGAGATACGTCCCAGTCATTACGGTAATCCACAGTTTGTCATGAGAACAATGGATTATGTTCTTCTCCCGCTGCACAATACGGTGAGCGGGGAGAGAAGTGACATGTCAATTATTGTATACGTGCCGCTAGTATTGAATGCTTTGGGGTTCTCTATGAGAACTGTGGATTACCGTAATTATTGGGACGTATCTCGCCCCGTATTTAGCACGTTAGGCGTTGAAATACGGGGATTACGTCCAATTAATTGCGTGTGAACATAGCTTTACGCTTCTGCTAATTTTTAATGAATGATTTATGATCTAGATTATCATGCCATTGGTTCTTTTTGTATTTCACTCCCATTTTATTGTTTTTATAAAATATATATTCTTAATGTGTTATTGTCTTTGTTATGTGTTTTGCTTGGCAGACTTGATGAAGGATTAAAGGGTTGTCTCACTACAAATTTGCTTTTTATGTTAAAGATCTTCAAAACAGTAAGGGGAGGGCGGGGGGGATGTACCCAAACACGACAAAAAGGGGGAGGCCCCCCGGATCCGAATCTAAGGTTATAAGAAACTCTGCCCAGGGAAGAAGATAGACCAATTATCCTGCGGGCGGACACAAAGTGCCGCAGGTAGGTACCAGTACCTGGTTAACCTCTCTACTGCCCGTTCGTTTGGGGGGTGGTATGCGGATGAGAGTCTAAGCGAACTGCATTAACACACAAAGCCCGCCAAAATTTTGCAATGAACTGGACTTCCTGTCAGAGACAATGTTAACGGAGACCATGCAGACGGAAAACGTGACTGAAAAAATATTGGGCCAGTGAGGAGCAGAGGTAACCCAGGCAGTGGGACAAAGTGAGCCATTTTGGAAAAACGGTCGGTCACGACCCAGATGACCGTGTTTCCAGAGAGGCGGAGTGTCAGTAATGAAGTCATGGCACTGGGTCCAGGGTTTTTCGGCACAGGGAGAGCTGAAGAAGGCCCGCGGGTTTGAGACGAGGGACCTTATTCGGGCACAGTAGGTGCAGGCTAGAACAAAGTCCCTGACATCCTGAGCAAGAGTAGGCCACCAGTAATAGCGGGAGATCAGTTGTAGCGACCTATGGACTCCTGGGTGCCCAGCTGTACGAGAAGCGTGTCCCCACTTCAGGACTCTAGGGCGCAAGGCAGGCCGCACATACGTCTTCCCGGGGGGTAGGCGTTGGAGATCCACGGGGGCGGCCGTGACGAGTCGCTCAGGGGGGACAATGTGCTGGGGAGGAGGCTCGAGACCCACCGTATCCGAGGAACGAGAGAGAGCGTCCGCCCTGACGTTTTTCTCGGACGGCCGAAAATGTAGACGGAAGTCAAAACGGCCAAAGAATAGTGACCACCTGGCCTGCCGGGGGTTCAGGAGTTGAGCCGACTGCAGATACAGGAGGTTCTTGTGGTCTGTGAAGATATCAATAGGGTGGTGAGCCCCCTCCAGCAGGTGACGCCATTCTTCAAGAGCCAGCTTTATGGCCAGTAATTCTCGATCACCTATGGTATAATTCTTCTCGGCAGGAGAGAATGTTTTGGAGAAATACCCACAGGTACGAAGTTTACCAGAGGAGGATCTCTGCAGAAGGACAGCGCCGGCGCCGACTGAAGAGGCATCTACTTCCAGAATAAACGGACGGTTAGGGTCTGGGCGAGACAGGACCGGAGCCTATGCAAATGCAGCTTTGAGCCGGTTGAAGGTGTCTTGAGCTTCTGGGGGCCAGGACTTGGGATTGGCGTTCTTCCGAGTTAGAGCCACCAAGGGAGCCACAAGTGTAGAGAAGTGGGGAATAAATTGTCTGTAATAATTAGCAAACCCCAAAAAACGTTGAATGGCCCGGAGGCCCACCGGTTGTGGCCATTGCAACACCGCGGAGAGCTTGGAAGGATCCATCTGGAGACCCCTATCTGAGACGATGTACCCTAGGAAGGGTAAGCTGGTACGTTCAAACAGACACTTCTCGGGTTTGGCAAAGAGCTGATGAGTGCGGAGTCGACTGAGGACCTGGCGGACGTGGTGGCGATGAGTCTCGAGATCTGGGGAGAAGATGAGATATCGTCCAAGTAGACGATTACACAGACGTAGGTCCTGAAAGATTTTATTGACCCAAAAATTTTGAAATACTGCCGGGGCGTTGCAAAAGACCCAAAGGCATAACCAAATACTCGAAATGGCGCAGGGTTA
>JAODAL010065087.1:0-18395 GCA_025379985.1 Phyllomedusa bahiana | reverse complement strand
TTTAATTTGGGGTGATGCATTTTTAAAGGGTACAAGCAGGGATAGTGAAGGGTCGGGAAAATTTTTTTCTGTGATTTTTTAAAACCCTTAATGGGGTTGCCTAAGATGTAACGAAAACCATTTCTGTTTTGGATTTTAAAATTTCAGCTTCTCCAGCCTTGTTTGGGGGGAATAATGAAGGTGTTGTTCCCTCTCCATAGACTTTAATGGAAAAGCTCAAAAATTCGATGTTCACTATCAAAAAAACCTTATCGAAAGGGGCCCCGCTATCGACTATCGCTCGTTCTCGATAGCCAACGCAATCGCCCCAACACTATCAAAAATTATTGCGGGATGGTTTTCCCCCCGGTTCGGGTTCCATCGGGAGGCTGTAATCGGGATTCATGGATTTCCTCCCGGGTCCTGCCCCTTTCCCAGCCCCGCTCCCCTTTCCCCCTGTCCTTTGTTTAAAATTCTGGTTATGACCTTTGATTGCTTTGCTTTTTTATCCTGTAATCCATTTGGATTGTTCACCTCCTTTTCTTTTTCCCTAGATCCCAGTTTTTGGTGTGAAAATGTCCTAAAGTTTAAATTATCTGATGAGTGAGGGATATCTGTCCCCAAAAAGAGCATTGAATTCCTTTAAATTTGATGATGGTTTGGGAAAATCTCTCTGAAAATTCTCTCCATTATTTTTTGTGGGGTCATTTGGGGGCTTTTTCGGGGGAAATCTTCCCGGGAAAATATCAACCCCCCCCTGTAGGGGGAAAGCCAATAACCAGAAAAATCACTATGTCCTCTTGGGTCTTGCTCTTCTCCTTTCCTCTGCCCCTTCCATTTTTTTGGACGCCCAAATTTGGAAAAAAACCGGTTTGATGGCAATCGCCCTTCGGGATCCTGATCACAGTTTTCCGAAACTTTTTGTTGGGCCCAAAACCCCTTCTTATTTTCTTCTTTGGCCTTAAATCCCACCAAGCCGGGGAGAAAGTTTAAAGGACGGGGGGCTCGGGAAATTGTCCATCTGGCTGGTTTTCTTCTGCTCCATAAAAAGGGTTACCCATATCTAGGGTCTGGCGGGATCTCCTCTCCACCTTTCCCCTGACTAGACCGCCGTTTTGACAACAAGAAGATGATATTACGTTGTAATAAAAGGCCCCGTCACAGCGTTCTACATTCTGATTGGTTTACTTGGGTTTTCTTGCCCCTTAATTATTTTCCCTTTGGTTTTTTCCCGGTTGGGAAAGTTACCTGCCAGCTTCAATGGGGCTCAGCTCATAAACCTTCAAATGGGGAAAATTCTGCATTTGTGTGGTTTCTCCTTCCCCCCGGCAATCGGAGCCCCCAAAGGGGGGCAAAACTGGGGGCCCCCGTGGGGTTTTTCCCAATCCTGACCTCTAGTGGGGGGTGCTGGGTTTGTATTTTTCCTCCCCAAGGCTTTAAATATCCTGTTCAGCCCAAAGATGAACACCAGGGACGGGTCAGGGGAAAAACCCGGGTGAGCCAAAAAACCCAAAAATTTTTTTTAGAGCCCGGGAAATCCTAAAACGGGAAAATGTTTTTCTGGTTGTTATACCCTTTTAAAAATTGTTGTTTCATCCCCCTTTTCCCTGCAATCACATGTAAATGATTGGAAAATTGGGGACAAAACATATAGAATAGAATGGGAATTTTGAAATTGGGAAAAAGGTAGATACTTTCCAGTTTTGCACTGCCCTTTTGTGTGAAGGAAAATTTCAATCCAGAAAAAACAATTAAAAATTTTTTTTCCTTCATTTCCCAAAAAAAAAAAAGGTTTATGAAATATGTCAAATTCAATGTTCCCTTTTTTCAAAGAAAAAGCTCCACATGCAAAATTTTTCTCCTAAGGGGAATGTTTTTGAAAGATAGAATGTGCCCGCTTCGTCCTTTAACCTTAACTTTTAAAAGTTCCCTAGAAAGGAAAAAAGAAATACAGGTATAAGAATCTAATACACCAATCCAAAAGCATTAATTTACTGAGGGAGAAAACAGGGGAAAAAAAAAAATAAAAATAATAATCATTGCTTTTGAAGGTTTTTGGGAGTGGGTTCCCCGGGGGCCCCGCAAGCGATTGGGATAAGGGCCCCCCCAGGGGGGCGGGAAATAAGTAGGTCCTGGGATTCACCAAAACCCGCCCAAAAACGGGATGGGAAAAACTTTCGGCGGGAACTACCAGGTCGCTTCCAATGGCGGAAAATTCCTTTCGATGACGGCCAAAGGGAGGGAGGTACAGATACGTTTAGGCAGGCTCTTTGCAGGGGCAGGGGAGGAAGGGCAGGCGGCAGGGGATTGGGGGTCAATAAAAAGAGGGAAGGGGGGGGGTATACGGTAATCAAGACAAGGATTTCAGGAACGCTTTTCTAGGGGGGGGGGGGGGGGGGGAAGGGGGGGGGGGAAAAGGGCACTAAAGAAACCCGGGAAAGGGTTTCTAGGAAAAGGCAGGCTTTTTAAAAAGGGGCAGTGCCCAACCGCAAAAGCAAATTATCGGGTTTCACTGGCCCCCCAAATTAAAAACTGTCGGGGGTGCCTGCCGAGGGGGCCGAGGCAAAACAGAGCAGGGGGTGGCCGGGTAAGAGGACCGGGCACCGGCGGGGGAGCGGGCGGCCCCCGACCCGACGTCGGGCGGGGCCCGCACAGCACCGGAGCAGGGATGCGCCCGGGACGTGGGTCGCAGTGGCATCCGTGACATTACCTAACCCTTTAGCCCCCCCCCCCCCCCATTCTAGTCTGGAGGTTTCCCCGGGAAATTATCTACGGCGAATATTTCCCCCGGCCCCCCAAGATTTATGTTGAGCATTCGTCGGCTTTCAAAATCGATCAAATAGTCGATAGTCGGCCACCATCGATAGGTTTTTCGATATTAGAAAAGTCGATTAGAGCGATGAGCTTTAAATCTATGGAACAACAACACCTTCTTATTACACCAAACAAGCGGGAAAGAAGCTGAAATTAACATCCAAAAACGTCAAATGGATACGTGCTACATCTTAGGCAACACATTATTTAAAAAGTCACAGAAAAAAAGTACAGACCATTTACTGTCCCTGCCCTTGTACCCAGCCTGACCCTTAAACCTGCACACCCAAAATTTTAAAAAGTGCCAGAAGGCAGTATGATTTGAACCATATTTACTTAACTGGAATTGAATACCCTTTCCCTGGAACGCAGCATGAGCCCCAAACCTGCATGACCCCATTTTAGTTAAAAGGGAAACCCAACTATATCTGTCCTGTACTGCAGAATGACCATTAAACCTGTCTGATCCCAATTAAAAATGCCGGAAAAAGGAGTCTTTCAACCCCTTTTTTAGGGAACTGGACTTTTAAACGTCCCTGTCCGGGGCCCACAGTAGACCATTAAATCTGCTGCCCCCCAATTAAAAAGTGCCGGAAAAAGGAGTTTCAACCACCATTTTAGTTAAACGGGAACCTAACAAATCGTCTGTACCGCAGAATGACCTTTAAAACCGTCTGACCCCAGTTTAAAAAGTCCCGGAAAAAGGAGTCTTTCAACCCCCATTTTAGTTGAACTGGAAATATACTGTCCCTGTCCTGGGCCACGATGACCTTTTAAACCTGTCTGCCCCCCCAGTTTAAAAAAAATCCGGAAAAAGGAGTTTTTAAACCCCCATTTTAGTTGAACGGGACATTGACTATACCTGCCCCTGTCCCAAAAGCATGACCCAGGGCCGGAGTTCGTGGGTGCGGGGAGCCCAGGCGGGCCCATCCGTCATCTATTAACACGCAGGTTAAAATCCCGATGACGCAGCAACAAAACTGTCGTCTAAAGCAGAGTGCGGAAGCGGAAGGTGAGACTCCACCCTTTCCTCAGTACACAGTCAAGCCGGTACGCTTGCCCCTCCATATGAGTGCGGACCAATTGAGTTTCACTTAAAAATACTGGGGTTAACGCCCCGTTCCCCCCGGGTCCCCTTTTCCCTTTGGCATTCTTTTTTCTCTTTTTTACCAACGTGCTGGGGGAAATTGTCTCTGAACTTTGTCCTGTCCGGGCTCCATACCCAGTCCTGAAAAACCTACATCGGGTCAAGTTTTCCTGTCCCTCCCTTGTAAAATTCGGGGAAAATTTTTTTTACAGCTTTTTTGTACACAAATTTTTTTTAGTATTTTAAATTTTTAAAAAACACATTTTTAAAATAGGATGGAATCCCACCATGTCTTTTTTCTTTTTTTTTTAATTGTATTAAATGGGTTTTCTCAATACGGGATTGATACTATTTAAAGATCTTGCAAAAATCAAGTCTTTTTTCAATATGTTCCTTTAACAGTGCCTCCTATTCCTGTTTTGACAGCACCTTCCCCTTGAGCAATCTTGAAATTGTGAAAAACAAATGTCTGTTAGAAACAACTTTTTTTTTATAATAGACCTGTATATAGCTCTTTTTCAAAGAAAAATGCCCCCAAAAATTCAAAGCATGACTCTTGAGCCGCTTTGGAAATTTGGAAGAAAAAAATGTCGTAAAAACAACATTTTTTATAATTGCCCTTAGTATAGCTGTTTTCAAAGCAAAATGCCCCAAAGTTAAAAGCATGCCCCTTCCACCTTTGGCAATTTGAAAAACAATGTCGTTAGAAACAACATTTTTTTTTTAAAGGACCTGTGTATTGTGCATTTCAAACGGCATGACCCAAAAAATTATAAAACTGACTCTCACCCTGTTAAAAATTGTGAGTGAGAAATGCCACTTAAAGCCACTTTTCTTTTCCCAAAGGACCATGATTTTTTGCTGTATCTCACAGCTAATGACCCCAAAAAATTATAAATATGACTTACAGCCACTTTTAAAAAATTGTGAGGGAGAAATGCAACAAAAAACCACTTTCGTTAAAAAGGGCCCATGTTATTGCTGTATCTCACGCTACTGACCCCAAAAATTTAAATAGACTTCTCAGCCACTTTTAAAAATTGTGAGGGAGAAATCCCACTTAAAACCCACATTTCTGTTCCAAAGCCCAAAAATTTAAAGCGTATCTCACCAACAGACCTCAAAACATTGACAATGCGAAAATTTTTAAGATAAAGTATAAATGGAATAGGGGGTGTTGTCATAAAACCCTTGGGGTTCTTTTACAGTCTCCTCACGCAAAACCAGCAAAATGAACTGTTGGAAAAAAAAAGAAAAAAAATTTGCAGTAAAAAATGATTTTTAAAAAAAAAAGTTTTCAAGAGGACCTTTTTTTCTGTTTAAAAAGGGAAATGTGAAGTAGACCCCAACTAATCGGGGACCTTGGAATTGGGGCCACAACATCATCAAGATCCATGCCCCGATTCATCTTGAGAAAGTCAAACAATCCACTTACTGTGGAAAACCCAAGGTTTGTCTGTAATGACTCCTCCCCTGGCTGAAGGTCCCTCAGATATGAAATGGGTGCTGGCAGGGCAAACCCCCTCTATGGCATGACGGCCAGCTCGGGCCTTCGCCTTTTGGGTACCCAGAATCTATTGGGGGGCCGGGGAAAACCTACAAAAACTCGGGTTGGACGCAGATGTCCCCTGCACCATGTCTTAAACTGATCTCTGGGGTGGATGTGTGCCCCGCATTGCATGCGTTGGTGAGGTGGTAAACAAAGTTGCCAGAGGTCACCCATTAGGCTTTTGCCACCTTTTCCTGCGCTGCCGCTACGCCTACTTGGCACTCAAAATGCTGTACTTCGCGATGTTGTTCCACCCGGCATTTGGGAACGTGAAGCAGACGCAAACAGAGTCTCCAGTTGATCAATCAGCAAGGGCTCCATTTCCCGCATTTTATCTCTATTTGGGGGGGGGAAGGAAAGTGCTGGTTTTGTTTTTGTACCGGGGATCCAGGAGGTGGCCACCCAGTAAATGTTTTTCATTTTGATGACCCTTTAAAGCAGGTCATTTGGGGAAAAGGAATCCAAGCACTCATGTGGGAAAAGGAGCCTTGATTTCCCAAGCCTCTGGGTCAGGGGCACTAGCAAACGAACTTCCCCACTTCCCCCTCCGCCCAAATTCGCGCCAAACTCTTTCCAAGGAGGGACTTGGAAACCCCTCGGTGTTGGAATACCTTTCCCCCTCCCCTCCTCCGCTGCCCCGGGGACACTTCAAAACAGCCCTGACTTGCCCAAGATTATGCATCCTGAGAGTTTATGCGCCCCCCTTTTCACTAGCCTGGCCCCAACCCCGCCAAGAAGACCGATGAAATTGTGAAACTGTCGGCATTGTGGATTTAAGAGAGAAGGTCCGGTCCCCCATCTGTGTCCGTCTCCTCCTCCTCGCCGGCGGGACCCGTTGTTTTAGAGTGTCCAAAGATGTTCCAGAACTAAATCACCCAATGCTCATTTCTGACAAGGGGATTTCCGCATGACCATTTGGTGGTTTTCAAACTGGGAAGGATGGTGCAGGCTCTTTTTACCGCCTCCATCTCAGTGGCCAAAACCCCTCGAGGTTGCACCATGCTGTCGGGCCCTGGGCAACCCTTTGTACGCGTAAATGGGATTGCGCTGCGCCAAAAATCGCGGAGCATGTGGGGGTGGAATTCCCGCTTTGCCACGTCAACAATGGGCGGTTGACGGGGAGGCCGAGCTTTATGCGCAAACCAGCCAGGCGGGACGAAGCAGGTGCGAACGGCGAAGTGCGAAATTAGACTTCGAGCCCTTTCCCTTTGCAGGCATCCCGACCCGGGGGGTTGTCTTTATAAATTTTTGGACGACAAGGTTCAGACATGTGCCAGGCAAGGGGTGTGTCCACCCACCGATCTTAAGGGGGGCCAGGAAAATTTGCCCGTTATCGCCACCCCTTCCTGGCACAAGGGTTTTTCACCAACCAGCGCTCGTTCTCTTGCGGAGACCCCTCCACAGCTCCTACCTGTGTGGGGACGTCTCCAAGCAGTTAATTTTAACACGGCCCCGGTTTTTCTGGGTACGTGATGCCCCCCAAGGACCTTGGGGGAAAGAGCCCTGCACCATCCCTGCGGTTTTGAAGAGTGTGCGCCGAGCCTGAGAGCCACCGTCACCCCGAGACATCCACCCACCACCCAGTGAGCTGTCACAAGATATAGCGGCCTTTTGGCCGTGCTTACAGTCCTTGTCGGTGGGGGAGATGATCTTTTTTCCCCCAACGATGCAGACAACGCGTTAAATTTGATGACATGGGGGGCCGGGGGGGACGGCTTTTTTGGCAAAAAAATGCCTGCTCGGGCATCTTATTTTTAGGCAGGCGGGGGGTGACTTTGGGGGAACCCATCTTTTCCACCAAAGGGAAAAGGGAACATTTCAAGGCCAAAAGCCCTGGGAATGCCGCATTCAGGCTTTTGGCTTTATGGTTTGGGTTAAAGTGTTTCTTCTGCTCCAAACCTGGAAGACAGAAGGCGGGTGCTAACTGCCGCTGTATGGCGGAGGGTCCCCAAACTGGGGGGAAGGAGAAGGGTAGGATGGGTCCCCTGGGGTGCTGGTGGTACCGGGCGACGGTGGGGCTGAAGCGGAGGGTGATCCCGATCATGACTTGAGGACAGGGCACTGAGGAACGCTTGGTGGTGGCGGGGAGGGGGAGGGGGAGCAGAGGGTGAAAAGTGGTTTTTGGGCCTCGGGGGTCGGTCGGCCTTTTTGGCCAAGTGTTCCCTCCATTTCAACTCATGCATTCGCTGCATGTGACTAGACATGTTGGGGGGGTTTAACCCTTAAGGTTCTTCCCTCTACTTATGCTTTACGGCAAAGGCGGCTTTTTTGTCATAAAAGGGTCCGCAGAGAAGGATTATCCACAGGGGTGGGTAAAAACGATTGACATTTGGGCTGCTTCATTTTGGAAACGGATGCTGATGATGTTTGATGACGACATTTGGGGCCTACTGGGAGGACGGGAGGTAAGACTGCTAATGCAGGTTAAATTTAAACCCCTAAAGGGACAGATTGGCGACGATTTCTTTTCTTAGTTTCCAGGGCCCTACCCAGGATGAAAACCCCGACGGTCCTTTGCAACTGACGTTCCGCGGGCAGCGTGTTGTCGCCAGCACTGGAAGGAGCACCTTCTCTCGTACCTCAACCCCCATGTGCCCCCCCCTCTTTGCTCGTTTACCACCTGCATTTCGCTCCATTTTCCAAAAATAAAAAAATTTTAGGGGTAGGGAAAAAGTTTTGGAAAAGTCTCTTATTAAAGAGGGCAAATCAAGCTATTCTCAAATACCTCTAATCAAAACAAAATTGCGGATTAAAATTTAAACTGCAAGGTTCTATCAACAAATTGGGACTGGGGAAAAGTGCAAAAAACACGTAACTGTTATGTTTTCGTATAATACATGATATTTTTTTGCACCTTTTTAATTCACCCGTGGGGACTATGAATTGCGTTTTAAAAATTACGTGGATGCTGCGTCAATGAACAAACTGGGGTCAAAAGTCAAAAAAAAAACGTATCTGTTATGTTTTTGATGATACACGGAATTTTTTTACCTTTCAATCACCCCTTGGGGAATTAGATTGCTGTTTTAAGATTTACGTATGGGTCAATGAAAAAAGCTGGGTGCGCAAAATCAAAAAAACGTAACTGTTATGTTTTTGTTAATACCAGTATTTTTTGCACCTTTCAATTTTACCCGTGGGGGAAATAGAATTGCTGTTTTTAAGATTTACGTGGATGCTGCTCAATGAACAAACGGGGGGCACAAAAATCAAAAAACAGTACTGTTAGTTTTTGTATGATACACGGGGTTTTTTTACCCTTTCAATTCACCTGGGTGAATATAGAATTGCTTTTTTAAGATTTACGTGGATCTGCTTTCAATGAAAAAGCGGTTTCGCAAAAGTCAAAAAACCTTTAAATGTTATGTTTTCGTATTATACCGGTATTTTTTTTATTTCATTCACCGTGGGGAATATAGAAATTTCTGTTTTTTGTTTCGGGATGCTGCTTCAATGAAAAAATTTGGGGTGCCAAAAATCAAAAAACACGTAACTGTTTTTGTTTTCGATAATACACGAATTTTTTTTCACCTTTCAATTCCCTGGGTGAATTAGAAAAACTGTTTTAAATTTAGTGGAAGTGCGTCAATAACAAAACGGGTGCGCAAAATCAAAAAACACGTAACGTTATTTTTCGTATAATAAACGGGATTTTTTGCACTTTCAATTCACCGTGGGAATATAGAAAATTTCTGTTTTTTAAATTTTGTGGATGCTGCTTCAATGAACAAAGCTGGGTGCGAAAAAGTAAAAAAACCGTATCTGTTATGTTTTCGTATGATACACGGTATTTTTTGGCAACAAACAACCTGTGCTGACTACAAGATTGTGGATTGTAATTTAACTGCAAGGTGGATATATCAAAAAGGGGGAATGGGTAAAATTGAAAATGAAACCTTTTGAAATGTTATACTGATAATAAAAGTGGAAATTTTTGCACCTAAACAGAGACCTGCATTTACTAGAAAGATGTGTAATCCAATATAAGTTCAAGCTGCCCAATATCCGGGAAAATATTTCAATAGCAAACTGTTAATAATAAAGATATTGCACTGCAATGTCTACATAAGTCTTGGTGAACTTTATCCAGTGTTTTTAGATTAAGTTTTGTCTGTGTTTCGCCGCGGGGCCCCCCAACCCCCACCGCTCCCCCCTGTGACTTTTACAGCGGTAGATGCTGCTTTAAAATTCCTAGCTAACTAACATAAAATCTTCAAATCTCTAATATAACTAAATTGGAAGGATCACAGCTAATAGTAGAGGTTTCTCTGTGCAGAAATAGACTAATTTCGCTGGCTGTTTGGCCACAGGCAGAGCGCAGGTCCTATCCCTATGAGATGCGAGAGACACTGAGGCTGAACAAGGAAACGCGTTCTATGTAAAACGAGGTATGTGATTTTTCCACCAATCGAAACCATACCATCCCAGTCATGCGTCGCACACACATCTCACCTTGCTCTATTCTGTATCTGGATGTGCTGGCCGCCAAAATGACAGGAAGCGCTGAAAAAGGCGCGATCTTAATAGATGTTGCACAGATTTTTAACCTTAATTATCGCATGATCTGAAAATTTCGATCACCATAAAAACCTTGCCGATTTCAACTTGGTCGATAAAAATCGCTCAACACTACCCAAGACCTTTCCTCTGGCCCGAACCCCTTCCAGTCAACGAGAAAATACCGTTTCCCTCTAGTCCTCCTCATACCCAAGATTTCTTTGACCACAAAGACATTGGAGGCATCAGTCACAGACGAAGGGGGGCCCGGGGGTTTTTTAGTACGAGACATGAAAGGAGTTCGGGATGCGCATAGTAGGAGCGACCCGGAGTTTTTTATAGGCCACCGGGTTTTGCGTTTAAAGGGAACCTCAAAAGGTCCAAAAAGCGGGGTCCCATTTGTAGGTAGGGATCTTAAGGCGGACATATTTGGCCGACAGCCACATCTTGTCACCTGGGGAGAAGACCGGAGGGGGACTTCTTCTTTTGTCTGCTTGAGCCTTCATGCGCTCAGAAGCACGGAGCAGGGATTGGCGGGTCAGGGACCAGATGGTCCTCATGTCCTGGACCATAGAATTTGTCGCCGGAACCTCAGACGAGGATGCCAGCGGAAGAGGGGGGCGGGGATGCAGACCGTACACAATGTGGAAAGGAGAGGCGCCAGAGGATTCTGAGTCAAAGGAATTGTAAGAAAATTCTGCCCACGGAAGCAAGTTGGACCAGTCATCCTGCCGAGCCGAGACAAAGTGGCGCAGGTAACACCACAGAAACCCGGTTGACTTTTCCTCACCTGGCCATTCGTCTGGGGGTGGTATGCGAGGAGAAGTCAAGCTTTACCTGGAGTTGAGAATAAAGGGCCCGCCAGAATTTATAAATGAACTGCACCCCCCGATCCGAGACGATTTACAGAGGGAGACCGTGCAGACGAAAAATGTGGAGAAAAAATAGCTTGGCCAGGCGCGGAGCAGAAGGCAGGCCTGGCAAAGAGACAAAATGCGCCATTTTGGAAAACTGATCTGTGACCACCCAGACAACGGTATTACCGGACGAAGGGGGTAGATCGGTTATGAAGTCCATCGCCACGTGAGTCCATGGTTGCGTAGGGATGGGCAATGGGTGCAAGAGCCCCGCCGGCTTGTGACGAGGTGTCTTGTTGTGGGCACAGGAGGTACACGACTGTACAAACTCCTTGACATCTTTAGCGAGGTCCTGCCACCAATAGAACCGGGAGATCAGGAGAAACGTCTTGCGAGCACCAGGATGCCTGGCCACCAGCGAGCAGTGCCCCCACTTCAGGATACGCCTACGGAGTGCAAGACGAACATTTCGGAGGTCGACAGGAGCTGCGGAGACAAGACGTTCCGGGGGAATTATGTGCTCTGGGATCACTTCTTCTCCCACCACCCCGGAGGCACGGGACAGGGCATCAGCCTTCACGTTCCATTCGGCAGGATGGAAGTGAATCTGGAAATTAAAGCGGGCGAAGAAAAGCGATCACCTAGCTTGGCTTGGATTGAGTCGCTGAGCTGTCTGGAGGTACTGGAGGTTCTTGTGATCCGAGTAGATACAAATGGGATGCCGGGCAACTTCCAGCAGATAACGTCATTCTTCCAGAGCCAGCTTGATGGCTAATAATTCCCGGTCTCCAATGGTGTAATTCTTCTCCGCCTGTGAAAAAGTCTTAGAAAAGAAGCCACAAGTGACCGTTTTGCCTCTGGGCCCCTTTTGCATGAGGACTGCTCCGGCTCCCACCGACGAGGCGTCTACTTCAAGTGAAAAGGGTTTTGCGGGGTCTGGCCGCGAAAGGATAGATGCAGTGGCAAAGGCAGTCATTAGTTTGGCAAACGCTTCCTCGGCCTCGGAAGGCCAGCTGCGTGGATTAGCGTTTTTATTTGTAAGAGCCACAATGGGAGCCATCAGCGTGGAGAAGTGCGGGATGAACTGCCGGTAATAATTGCAGAAACCCAGGAAACGCTGTATGGCCTGAAGGCCCACTGGGCGTGGCCATTGCAATACGGACGACAACTTGGATGGGTCCATCCGTAGGCCTTGGTCCAAGATGATATAGCCCAGGAATGGAAGGCTAGCTTGAAGGAAGAGGCACTTCCCTAGCTTGGCATACAGATGGTAAGCTGGTAGGCATTGCAGCACCTGGCGTACGTGGACGTAATGAGTCTCTAGATCAGGAGAGTACACCAAGATGTCGTCCAGGTAGACCACGACACAGGTATAAAGGAGATCCCTGAAGATGTCATTCACGAACTCCTGGAAGACGGCCGGCACATTACACAGTCCAAATGGCATGACCAGGTACTCAAAGTGCCCGTCTCTGGTGTTAAAGGCCGGCTTCCACTCGTCGCCCTTGCGGATTCAGACCAAATTGTAGGCCCCTCTCAAATCCAGCTTGGAGAAGATTTTTGCACCTTGAAGATGGTCAAGGAGCTCCGTGATCAACGGCAGAGGGTACCGGTTTTTCACCGTGATCTTGTTAAGACCCCGGTAATCGATGCAGGGCCGTAAGGAACCGTCCTTCTTTTCCACGAAGAAGAATCCCGCACCTGCGGGAGAAGAGGACTTTCGTATAAACCCCTTCTGGAGATTCTCCCGTATATACTCCGACATGGCTTGTGTCTCAGGAATGGATAAAGGGTAGACTCTGCCCTGAGGAGAACTGGTACCGGGCAGTAAGTCAATAGGGAAGTCGTATGGACGATGCGGAGGAAGACTCTCGGCTTGTTTCTCAGAGAATACATCGGCGAACTCCAGATATTCAGGTGGTAGGCCGGGCAGCGGCTCACGAAGGGTCGAGCGGGTGCAGGAAAGCACCGGGCGAGGTGCCACCACACAACGCCCCCAACAGTTGGAACCCCAGCGAGTTGCTTCTCCAGAAATCCAGTCCAGCGTAGGAGAGTGGAGCCGTAGCCAAGGAAGCCCGAAGGGGACAGCCGAAGAGGAGCGAGGCAACACGTAGAAGGAGATCTTCTCCTTATGTAGGGCTCCTATGTGGAGGGACAGTGATTTGGTGATAAATTGTATGGTGTCGCTAAGCAGCTCCCCGCTGACTGAGGAGATCACCAGCGGTTTCTCCAGGCGGACCCATGGGAGACGATACTGCCTCACCAGGGGCAGGGCCCGAGTCCAGGAACGCCGAGACGGAACGAGATTCCAGCATCAGTCACGACCTGTACCGGCATCATCAGGCGTGGAGAGGAGGAATTTGCACCTAGGAACACCTCTCCCACAGAACCTAGGTGCGGGAGTTTCCCGCCTGCTTGGGACATTGGGGAAAATTCCTCCGGAAGTGCTCCGGTCTGCCGCAGTAGAGGCACAGGTTCTTTTGCGTAGCTGGGCCAAACTCCTGCTCTGTGAGGTGAGCCCGATCAATCTGCTGGGCTCCTCAGCCGGTGTTGGTGACTGTTGCACAGGAGGCCTCTGAAACACCGGTGCCAGGCGTGGGACCGGCAAGGTTGGGCCAACTCATGCTCTTGCTGAAGTTCTTCTTCCCTGTCGGTGAAGAGCACATCGATGCAGGTAGCCAACCGGATCAAGTCGCTGAGGGACCATGGGATGTCTCTCGCGACCAACACATCCTTAACTCGACTTGAGAGCCCCTTCTTAAAGGTGGCGCACAGAGCGGCCTCGTTCCAAGATAGTTCTGAGGCTAAGGTGCGGAACTGCACCGCGTAGTCTCCTACGGAAAACTCCCCCTGGTGCAGGTTTAGGAGGCTGTCTCGGCGGTGGATGCACGTGCCGGTTCCTAACACGTTGCGAATTCCCTGAGGAAAGACTGCAGGTCCCCCGTTACTGGATCTTTCCTGTCCCACAGAGGTGTGTGGCCCAGGGCCAGGGTCTTCCCGGAGAGCAGACTAACCACGAATGCCACTTTTACACGTTCGGACAGGAACTGATCATCCATTAACTTCACGTGCATAGAACATTGGGTGATGAACCCCCTGCAGAGTTTCGAGTCTCCGTCGAATTTGGATGGGAGCAACAGCCGGAGCCTGGGGCCCCCCGGGGCCAGAGGAGCCGCCGAAGCTGGAAAAACCCACGGGGATGGTGAAGGTTGCGGGCTGGGCGGTGACGAGTTGCGCATCATGGTGGACAACTGGTTCAGTTGCTGCGCCTGTTGGCCCAGTTGCCGTGCTTGCTGGGCAACACTGGTCGTTAGGTCCACCACACTGGGCAGTGGCACCTTGGCGGGATCCATTGCCGGATCTTACTGTAACGGTCGGTGGTGGTGGATCCGCTGGACCACCGCAAGCGAGGGTGGAAGCCCACACCAGGGATCGGAATCTAAGTAGGTCCCGGTATTCACCAGAGCCCACCGCAAAGCGGGATGGACTTGCTGCGGCGGGAATCTACAAGGTTGCTTCCACTGGAGTACCTTGCTTGCGATGGCGGCCAAGGGTAGGCACGGTACAGATACATCAGGCCGGCTTGGAGTCGGGGTCCGGCAGGAAGGTCAGGGCAGGCGTCAGAGATGCGTGGTCAATAAACGGAGGCACGAGGGTTCGGTACACGGTAATCAAGACAAGGCTTCAGGAACGCTTTCTCAATAGGCAATCGGCACTAAAGATCCGACAAGGCTGCTAGGAAGAGACACGCTTAAATAGGGGCAGTGCCCAGCAATAGCCAATTACTGGTGCACTAGCCCTATAAATCCAACACTGCCGGGGGTGCCGGGGTCAGGGCAGACAGAGCAGGAGCGTGGCCGGGTAAGAGGACCTGGGCACCGGGCAGTGGGAGTGGGCGGACCCCCGATCCAACGTGGGGACGGAGCGCCGCACGGCACCAGAGCACGGATGGCTGCGACCGGGACGAGGGTTTCGCAGGGGCATCCGTGACAACATTGAAAGGTTATTGTAGTACTAAATAACACATCGGGCTGAAGAGTTGAGATACCACAAGATGTGGAGGCCCGTGGGACAGTGATGTAGAAGAATGGCACTGGGTGCCCAGTGTGTAACTTTGTCAGTTCTCCAGTCGATGTTAGCACCGTGATTGTGTAACCAGAGAAGCACCAAAAGAAAAGTGCTAGAGGAGCATGAGGAGCTAGAGGAGCATGGTAGCAAGCGGAAGGAGATTTGCTCCAGTTGTTACACTCCAATGCACAGAGTAAAGGGTTGTGTGTCGAACCGGACGGTACAAGACGAGACGGATAGGGTTTGATCAAGGTAACCATAGGTAGATGGCACTTGGCAACAATAGCAGGATGGATAAAGTTGCCCGCCAAACCCCAGTCCATAAAGGTGGCAACTGCTGGGCCAAGACCTCGAAGTGATTGTGCATTGGTTCAGGAAACCTTGGTAGGTCCTGGGATTCCCACTGAAATGTGGAGGCGGCCTCAGGTGTAGGAAGGAGCTGCTTGACATTGCAGGAACTGGAAGGGGTACTGGAACTTAGACTGGTGCAGGAGCCTGGACAGCGGGTGCTTCTGGGAGACGGGTTGCTAGGTTTGGACCCACAAAGTCTTGGGGGCTGGCAGTGAGTGCCCGGCGGGAGTCATGACCTAGTTGTACTATCACATGGCCACAAGGGATGGAAAGTGGATACTCTGGTAACTGCGTAGGGTTGAAGTAGTCTGCACCGGCGAGCAGAGTCTAAGGGGCCCTCTGTCTTACATGGAGCCCGTCGGGCAGACTTTGCTGCAGGGAATCCCCCAAGTCTCGACCCCCAACATAGGTCCTAATGGTGACAGCTGAGCCAGACTCATGGTAGTCAGGTTAAGGCAGGAACAAGAAGCTGGTACAATCTGGAAAATCACACAGGCTAGACACAGGCAGCATTGGCATGGGCAGAAGTTTAACATAGAACATACTCGCTACCGCAATGAATAAACCTAGCACTAGGAACCGACACCAACAACTGGGTGCCGATGGAAGAAAGGGGGCTCCCTAAATAGCCCCAAAGTCGCAGGGCATGGGCTTGGGAACAATATTTGTGTTGTGTGCTGGCCTTTTAAATTCAGGAGCACAGGTCGTCCATACCCCTAGTGGCTGGAAGAGGCAGCGAGGAAGCATACTGATGAGACTGAGAGCAGGATGAGGAAGAGTGAGTCCGTACACTGGGATCCTCTGGCTGTTAACGGGTGCGACCTATCCCAGCAGCAGGGAGACAGCCACGACCGCATGTCATTACAGTAGATTTGTACACTATGGATGCACTAGAGACCTTGGACAACCATGATGTACATATAAAACCAAAGGCGATGGGAACTGCTACTTCTGGCCATCAGCTACATCCTGACAGGAAAAGAGGACAACCACTCCCTTCTCAGAGATATCCACTACATGAACACTGACTTGACAAAAAAATTACAGGACTGATCAAAATATGAATGAACATGTGAACATCTCTGGAGGTCTAGTGATGAAGAGATCATGGCTAGGGATGAGCGATTATAATCGACAAAGTTGAAATCAGCACGATTTTTAGGCTGATCGGAAATTTCCGATCACGCAATATTTGAGGTGACAATATGCAGATAATCTATTACTATCGCGCCATTTTCAGCGATTCCTGTCATTTTTGCGGCCAGCAAATCAGCTTAGAGCATTTGAGCGGGGGAGTGGGTTTTGCGACGTCATGACTGTGATGTGTATGGGTTGTCATTGGCTGGAAAAATCACATGACCTCGTTTTGCATAGAACAGCTTTTCCTGTTCATCATCAGTGTTTCAGTGTCTGTCACTAGTGCAGGTCGTGTGCTAGATCTCTATCAATACAGCTCAGCTCAGCTCAAGAACACAGTCCTCTTTATTCATACAGACAACTATGCTTTTAGCTGTGACCATTAGCACATAGGTAGAGTAGAGAGTTTCAGTTCTTAGTAAGACAGAGACTTTTAAAGAAGCATCTAGCGCTGTACAGCTGCAGGGGGGGGGGGTGCGGACTGAAAAACAGACTTTATAAAGGAGGGTGCATATCGTGCAGCACAGACTCTGCTTTGAACCTGCATTGAATTGGCTTTTTTTACCAGTTTTTGGCCAGCACACCTCGCACCTGAGGTGAAATTTTACCTTTTATTTTGTGCAGCCCAGTTTTGTTCAAAGAGCCACCTTGTATTTATATTAGAATACAAAATTTTCAAGTAACTGCAGGTGTATTTCATTGGTGCAAAACCTACCTTTTCTTATCGTATAACTTTTAAAAAGCTGTATTGGGACGTGGTGCGGCCCAGTTTTTTTTCAAAGAGCCACCTTGTACTTAAATTTGGATACAGAAATTTTCTAGTAACTGTTCTCGTGTGTCATTGCTGCAAAAAAAATGCAATTTCTCATCTGTGCTACTTTTGAATAGATTTATTGCGCTCGGTGAATCTCAGTTTGGCGCAGATAGTTTGTTGAAAACTATCAATTCCTAGTCCTACTGGGCAATTGTGAATCCCTGGGACTGAAGGAAGAACACTGTTGATTTTGTGTTACGGTTCTTCCACCAGACCGCATTTTACAGGTATTCGCTAGAAACAATTCTGTTTCTATTCCTAGTTGGCTGTAGGAAATTAGAGGGATTTAAAAATAGCTGTGATTTGCCGTCTTTCAATAAGAGACTGTCAAAAACTCTTCCATACCTTCTTAAATTTTTATCTTTCTGAATAAGGAGTGAAATGCAGGTGGTAAGCGAGCAAAGAGGGGGGTAGGACATGGAGGTAGAGGTACGAGAGAAGTGCTCCTTCCAGTGCTGGCGACAACACGCAAGCCAGCGATCGTCCGGTTGCAGGACTGTCAGGCCTGTCATCGCTGGGTCAGGGCCCTGTGAATCTCAGTAACGAACAGCGTCGCCAATCTGTTTTTTCAGTGGTTAATGCAACCTGCCTCCAGCAGTCCTTTCCTCCTCGTCCTCCAGTCACGGCCACATATGACGTCCCTATCATCGTCAGCATCATTTCCCAAAATGAAGTGAAGGCAGCCAAATGTCAACTCATGTACCCACCCCTGTGGATAATCCATTTTCTGAAGACCTCTTTACTGACAAAATGCGGTTGGGGTCAGAAGGCATTTCCAAAGATCAAGAGGCCAAAGAGGATGATTTTGTCTGCTTGACGCCCAATCACTGATTTCCTCAGAGGGTTAGAAGGAAGCCCGGGCAACGGGAAAAATCCTGTGCGGTCGGGAACGCCCTTTCAGTGCCCGTTGCTTTTTAGCCTGCAGCTCCAGGATGCAGAATGTCAGCACGAGGAAGTCACCTGTGTTGATGATGATGATGACGACATTGCGGATCCAACGTGGTCTTTTCAGCAGAATTTGCTTTTGAGCACTTCATCACTGGACGAGGAGAGGGAGAGGGCGAGGGCACAAGTCCGTTGAGTTCCGCAAGCTACGATCAGTGGAAACACCGCTCCTCGCTTATCGGCGTCTAAAAGGTCCAGGACCTCTTAATCCTGGGCCTTTTTCGAGCAAGCCTCTGATTCTCCCAGCAAAAGTCATATGCCGCCTTTTCCTTAAAACGCATCAGTAGAGGGAAGAAT
>JAODAL010065086.1:0-18396 GCA_025379985.1 Phyllomedusa bahiana | reverse complement strand
TCTACATGAAATTTCCAAAAAAAAACCTTACCCATTTTAGTTCAATTAGGATTACCACAATTATTTATATTTGTCAAGTGCCAGAATAAAGAGAGAGAGAGAATTTTTAAGAAATTGTATTACTTTCTGCAAAGTCAAAATTTTACATACATTTCATTAGTATTTGGTAGCATTTCCTTTAAACTGTATGACTTGGGTCAAACGTTTTGTATATCCTTCCACAAGCTTCTCACAATAGCTGGTATTTGGCCTTTTCCTCCTGATAGAACTGGTGTAACTGAGCCATGTTTGTAGGTCACCTTGCTCGCTCCTGCCTTTTCAGCTTTGTCCATAAATTTGCAATAGGATTGAGATCAGAGTTTTGTGATGACCACTCCAAAACATTGTAACCACTTTTACAGTATGCTTTGGGTTATTGTCCGTTCAGAAGACCATTTCCACCCAAGCTTTAGCTTCCTGGCTGATATCTTGAGATGTTACTTCAGTATTGCGACATAATCTTCTTTTCTTATGATGCCATCTATTTTGTCAATAGCACCATTCCCTTCTGCAGCAAAACAACCCCCACAACATGATGCTGCCACTCCAGTGTTTCACAGTTGGGATGGTGTTCTTAGGCTTCCAAGCTTCTCCCTTTTTCCTCCAAATCTAACGATGGTCATTATGGCCAAACAGTTTCATTTTAACTTGGTCAAACCACAGGACATGTCTTTAAAAATGGGTCTTTGTTTCTTTGTGCATTTGCTTCCAGAAGCTTCCAAAGACATGACGTTATCATATGGGCTGTCCCAAATTGTTTAAAGGCATAGTAATCCTAGTGTATGTAAATGTTTGACTTTGCAGAAAGTAATATAACTGCCTTAAAAAATTATCTCAAATGCAATATGTTTGGCACCTTTTGGTTACAGGTTGTTACGGCATAAGCAGGACCCCACCTGCTAAGCACTACATAGACAAATATCGCAATGCCGCCAAAGAACTTTCAGTCATTCCATAAACGTGTTCTGTACTTCTTCTTTAATAGACGATCATGCAATGAGGTCAATACAATAAGTGATATATTATCGCAAAATTTTAAAAGAGAAACCTGTAATCCAGTCCTTAGAGATCTCCAGCATCCGGCATAGACGCCGACTTCACGTGCATCCGTGCATTCGTGTGGGCTGGACTCTGTGCTGTGATGCGGCCTACAGCTGACTGTGACGTCTCATGCCTGTGACGCGACGTTTCGGGGGAAGGCATGCCCCCTTTCTCAAGCTTGAGAAAGGGGGCATGCCTTCCCCGAAAACGTCGCGTCACAGGCATGAAACGTCACAGTCAGCTGGGAGGCCGCATCAAAAGCACAGAGTCCAGCCCACACGAATGCACGTGAAGTCGGCGTTCTATGCATGATCGTCTATTAAAGAAGCACATAACACGTTTATGGAATGACTGAAAGTCTATTGGCGGCATTGCGATATTTGTTTAAAAAATTATCTCTCATTATTCTGGCATTTGGCAAATATAAATAATGTTGGTAATCCTAATTGAACTAAAACGGGTAAGGTTTATTCTGATTTCATGTCAGATAGTGACAAAAACATGCAGATGTGTCTTTTTATATAGTGTATGTAAACTTCTGGTTTCAACGGTATGTATAGATTTCTGCTATAATTCCACTATTTGAGGCCAAACCCAATACGTTTTAACCACTTTTAATGAAAGTGGTGTAAGCAACACAAAAGTGGCAAAAATGTGCACATTTTTGTGCAAGCAGTACTTTCTTCCACAACAATAGTGTCAAAAGTGTTAAATTCCCCCAATGTGTTTTTCCTTGTTTTTCTTAAGTCAATGGTATTTATTTAAAAATGTAGCATGATCTGGGCATGCGATTTTCTAGTGTTTACCAGCAAAATATATTCAGAATAACTAGCATGAAAAAAACATTTATCACTTTGTTGATAAATATGGCACATGTTTAGACTGTCTGTTTAGTTGGCTTGCTTTATGCCACAAATTGTCACAAAATTTTGGTGCATTTTTACAGGAACCAGTGTTACACACTAAGCCAGACCCCTTCCAGTGAAACTAAACCCCTCTTAAAGAGTCTACTCTCCTTTATATCGGATGAGATGAAGTGTCTAAAAATTGTCTAATAATAAATGTTGTGTAAAGCATGTACACCATTAATTTTGATGTATATGTCGCTAGAATTTTGGTTGGTTTGTCTTAATAAATATGCTCCATTGTTTGGTTTTCTCCTACCTTCTACTCATAATAACCCTTCGAATTATAACCCTTTTTTCCAAGATGGGTGGATCAGACCTTTTATATGCATGCTTTTAATTTATTGAACATACTTTTAGTTACAGTAATACCAAATATGTTCTAAGAATTTGGTGTAATATTGTACATTAACTAAAATGTATTTTTCATAAAAATAGTAATTTATGAGTTTGTGAATTCACAAATATATAAGTAAAAACATATTTTTTACATAAGATTAAAAAAAAATTAGGTGCTGGAAAATATGCAATGTGAATCATTACATAAATTAAAATTGACCTGTATCTTTCACCTGTGTGATGTTGCATATGTGGTAAAAGTGACCTTCCAAGAGGACTCATGATACAAAAATTAGGTTGAACGCTATCAAATGTGTTTTTCATTCCATGATAATACACACATAATCCTTATACAGAGCAAGAGATTTTGCCAACATTCTAAAAAGAAAGAAAGAATAAAGAGGTGTCTGATCTTTCGGTTTATAGGTAAAAGTTAAAGGTTGCTGGTGCCAGATGTTTCCCCAAATTAGTTTGTTCTTCCTTACATGGACATGTACCTGTTATGCATTTTTGACCTTGCAATCAAACTGGAATTAAACTGGCTCAACAACTGCCCTCAGTGACCTGCTATTGACTGCATGAACTTCTACACTAGGGTCATTTGGGGCCCAGAATAAGAGGTCAAAAACTGGTCAGCACTCTCTAGCCCTGGTATGAAAGACTTTACTGCTGTGATTTATGCAATTTGTACAGACAGGTTAAAGAGACTTTAAAACATAGCACAATGTTCAGCTTAAACGCCATGCTCTATTCACTTGAAAAATAAATTTTGTCTGACCAGTTAAATCGCTAGTGGATAATTTAACTGTAGTTTATTCCCTGTGCTCTTTTTATTAACCCTTCCAAATAATTTGCTCTACACAAATGTACCAAATAAATTTACATTTTAACATAGTATTGAAAGCAGCTTGGTGATTAGCTTTTTTTTTACCTTTCAGCAAATCTAAGCTAGCCAAAAAAATAGAAAAAGAGCTAACAGAGGTACAGTAAATAGTCTACTGCTATATACAGCACAAACAACCCTTATTATTGAAACATGATGGACACTATATTAGAGCAAAAAGACAAGAATAAAGTTTCACTTGGAGAATGCTAGGAACAGAATGGAGACACATTCCTCAGCAACGTGTTGTACAACATAAAACAGGGTGATCAAAGAATAATAGTAATGAGTCCCATTTCATTGACAGTAGAATTATACTTTTGCAGCAAGCACAGTGGTGAAGTGTTCAAAATTGTTGGTACCCTTCTGTTAAAGAAAGAAAAGAAAAAAAAACACAATGATCACTGAAATAACTTAAAACTTGCAAAAATAGTAAAAAAAAATTAAATGTACTAAAAATCAACTAAGACACAAGTGAATGAAACTTCTTCTGGACATAAATGAATAAATATCTAGAAAGACTGAAAATAATATGACTGTAGGGACATGTTAAACTAAGGTGTCTCCTGTATTTAGCATCACAGGTGTCTTCAGACTTGTAATTAGTAAGCCTATTTAACCTTGTGCCAACTGCCCATTGACTATAAACGTCCGCACTGTGGCATTTTATCTCGTTCTAAAATGTCCATGCAAAAATCTAAGCTACACACTAATTGCACAGTTGTGCAAGTGGAGAGCTGTCTATCAGCAATAGCTAGCTCTCCAGTGAGATGAAAGGGACAGTATATCATCACCCCTGCCTTCCTGATTTTTTGATTCTAGGTTCCTTCTTCCAAGCGCTAGCTATCACATGATGACCAGGACAGTAGTCAGTATATGGGCATGTTTTCTCCAGTATCTCCCCTGTCAGTGGGGGTAATATACCATCCTCAGTTACAGGGGAAATCCACCAAAAAAGTAATGTAAAAATGCCCCTCCTCCAAAGGTAATATTAAAAACACACACAATAAAATATAATTAAGAAAAAACATTGCCCAAACCGAAACTTTTCGCCCTTCCCCTGGTATCACCTATATATACAGAAAAGTGACACAATTACAAAACTTATTTTAGTGGCACTTTGGTTGTAGAAAAATTAATTCATTAATTTACAAAATGTGAAAAATAGACTTTTTTTTTTTTTTTACTATTTTCTCTCATATAATGAAAAAAAATCTTATTTAAAAATAAACCCTGTGACATCTATGTCCGTTTGAGCTTCTGCTCCATTCTCTGCAGGGGGAGATTTGTTTACAGGTCGGTTACTGAGGGAACTGAAATAGCCAGGGAGGTCATAAATTCACTTGTATCTCCTTAGGGAAAACAGAGGAACAAAGCAATATATTTGGAAAATGTCTTTATTTTGTGTTCCCTACAATTTGAAAGCTATTCTTTGTAGCGAGACAACCCCTTTAATCTTCCTCTAGATGCTGAAGAGTGGTCTTCCTTGGACCGATTCGTTCAGTCCCTGGCGGCTATCTACTATGAACCAGATCACGTATCACTTGCGGAATCCTGACAATACGTCAGGGTAAACGCTCAGCAGACAAGTATTACAAGGAGTTGCGCTAGTAGTGTGTGATGGCAGGGTGTTGTGACCCAGCGTTAAAAGCCCTATTCAGAAAGGGCCTATCAGCTCTGGTGATCCTAAAAGACCACAGGCTCCGGGAGAGACATACAGAGAAAGCAGGCCCTAATCACCCCTCTGTGTCTTCTCTGTCATTATCTGCTCCGATAAAAAAATCTGACTCTTCCTTCTACATCTGGCGAAGAGCCGATGCAGCTGGGAACCATTGATGGAAAGGCTCGTTAGGAATATCAGCTTAAAAACGATCTTTGTTTGTACTGCAGCAAGCCGGGTAACTTCCTATGGAACCTACCCTTTAGAAACAGGCCTCCGCCGGAAAACTCCAGTGTCTGACTGATAGTCAGGGGAACCCCTAAGGCAATCAGGTATCTTCCAAACCTATTCCTAATGTATTATTGCCTGCTTCTTTATTTTTTGGGCATAAGTGTGTTTCTGGGCAGGTCTACACAGGCTCTGGGGCAGCTGCTAGCTTCAATGATTTTGCATTTGTTTCGGCATTGAACCTGGATTTGGTGGAGCTGGTCCATCCAACCGTTACTTACTACTGGAGAATATTCTCCCTAACTGGCAGCGGGAAGGATATGTTTTTAAACCCCTCGGGTATATTTTCAGGTTGTTTCTATTCATAATGAGTTTGTGACATTTTTTGCTATAAAAAAAAACTGTCCTCTGTTACCATTTTTGGTCTCTCTTGACTGGGTCTTCATAACCCTATCTTTGACTGGAGCAGAATAGAATTGATAAAATGGGGCTCCAGTGCTCCTCTCAATGTATTTATTTACATTTATCTGGATGTCAAATGAATGAAATCAACCTGCCTGATTACATCTGTGATCTTGTCAATATATTCGACAACAATTTTGCTGATTTGTTACCCCCCATTGGCCTTACAACTGCGGTATTAAACTCCTCCCTGGGTCTAAATACCCTAAGGGAAGGATCTTCAATCTATCTGCTCATGAGGCTATGCAAGAATACATAGGGGATAATCTCCAAAAGGGCCACATCTGTCCTTCTTATTCTCCCATAGGGCTGGGGCTTTATTGTGGAGAAGAAGGACAGTGGACTCAGACCCTATATAGACTATCGAGAGCTTAACATTACGGTCAAAAAACAGATCCTTGATTCCTGATCTGTTCAATCAGGTTGTGAGCACCCGCTGTTTTTCTAAGATCGATATCTGGAGGGCCTACAATTTGATCCGGATCAGGAAGGGGGATGAGTTGTATACTGCATTTAACAGCCCGTAGGGACATTTCAAATACCTCGTTATGTTCTTCAAGTCGTGTAATGCACCTGCAGTCTTCCAACAGTTTATTAATAAAATTTTCTGTGATCTCCTGGGCCAGTACGTAGTGGTTTATCTTTACAATATTTTAATGTTTTCTCTGGATCAAGCCACTCATATTGAGCACATCCGAAATGTACTTTGCAGACTACATCAAAACCAATTGTTTGCTAAGTTGTCAAAATGTTTGTTCGGGATACAAAGGCTCACTCTTTTGGGATACATGGTCACCCCAGAATCTTTTTGTATGGACCCAATTAATTTTACGCCTATGGAAAAATGGAAGTGCCCCACTATCATCAAAGCTCTCCAGCGTTTTTTGGGCTTTTCCAATTACTACCATAAATTTATGTAAAAAAAAATTAATTCCTAATTAAGTTGATGGATCTCACCAAGAAATTGGCTGAATTGACCCATTGTACCCTGAAAACTGAGCAGGCGTTTGCACAACTTAAGGAATGCTTTGTTAACTCACTGGTGCTGATTCAACCTGATGTGAATCGTCCATTTATTGTGGAAGTTGACTCTTCCGAAGTGAGGGTGGGAGCTGTTCTTTCTCACTGCCTTGAGTCTCTCACCTGCCTACACCCTGGGGCTTTCTTCCCGAGGAAGTTCTCCCCTTCTAAACGCAATTATGATGTTGGCAACAGTGAACTCTTAGCCATCAAATGGGCATTCGACAAGTGGAGACACTTCCTTCAGGAGGTAGGACATCATATTACTGTGATCACTGATTATCAGAATTTACTGTACCTGGGTAGTGTCAAGCGACTTTCCCCCAGGGAGGCTCTCCAAGCACTGTTCTTTACCCACTTCAATTTCATTGTCAATTACCATGCTGGCACGAAAAATGTTAAGGTGGATGTCCAACTTTGTAGTTTTTGTGAAAGCAATACCCCTGAGGCTGCTCCTGAAAAGATCTTGTTCCCTTAAATAGTGGTTGCCATCATTGATCATGATCTCGCTATTTCCATCACTAACTCTCAAGATCTGACACCCAAGAACATTCCAGCTGAAAAGTTGTCTGTGCCCCCTAATCTCTGCCTCCGGACGCTTGAAGAAATTCACTGCTCTGTGTTAGCAGGACATCCGGGTATTGCTGGTACCAAATATCTACTCGCTAGATTCTATTGGTGGCCTTAATGGTCAAATGTTCATGAGTTTGTGTCAGCATGCGAGGTATGTGCCATGAAGAAAGTAACCACAAAGTTACCAGGGGCTGTCCTTCACCCTCTTCCTCATTCTTAAAGGCTCTGGACCCATCTCTCTATTGATTTTACAACAGATTTACCCAATTCACAGAATGAAAAAAATTATCCATGTGTTTTGTGATGGATTTTCCAAAATGTTCCACTTTGTGCCCCTCAAAAAAATTACCTAGCACCAAGCAGTTGGCATCTCTATTCATAAACCATGTACTTTATCTTCACAGCATGCCAGAGAATATTTTATCTGATTGAGGGGTACAGTTTGTCTCTATGTTCTGGTGAGAATTTGTGTTGGAGGTTGGTCACTCGCTGTCTATCTCCCCCGCATTTCACCAGGAAACTACTGGACAGACAGAGAGACTCAACCAAAAACTTGAATAATTTATGAGATGTTTTGTATTTGATGCTCAAGAGAAATGGAAGAGGTTTCTTCCTCTAGAAGAATTTGCTATTAACAACAGTGTTAATTTCTCGATTAAAACATTGCTTTTTTCTGTAATTATGGTTTTAATCTCCGGTTCTCGTACTACCAGGACCAAGAGTCTGTTAACCCTAACTAACGTACCAGGCCAACAAAAAAACGTTCTTCAGGTACTAATTATGCAGGTATGGTTGTCTAAAAATAACCTGGCCCTGTTTTCTTCTGTAATTATACAGACATGTACAGACAACTGAATTGAGAAATCTACAATCAGAAAATTTTTTATACAATTGTTTTTTTGCAGTTCTATGCAATATAAAATTGCATATAAAAACATGTCCTTTTCTAGCTGTGATAAGTAAAGTGATAAAACGTCTGAATGGCCGGGCAGACTAATATCGCTTTACTGTTGTTGCTGAATATCTATGAAGTTTCATTACAAATAGTAGGTAATGGCATAATGATTAGATTATTGTTTTTTGGACAGGTATAGATAAGATTAAACTAGACTGAAAATGACAATTACATCTCTCAGGACATAGTCAACCTGGAAGAAGAACAGACAAGCAATCCTCTCCATGGCTAAAAGAGTTCAGAGGGGAAGTCAAGGAGAAGCCAGTACATCATGTACAGAATTAAATAAAAAATCAACTACCCAATTTAAAAAAAAATCTATATAATAGTTGCATACTGCTTGTAAATATGTGACAAAAAAATTAATTGATGGTAGTGTCCTTTTAACACTAGGCATAAAGGGACTGCCCATTAATAAATGATCAGTCAGTCCAGGGGCCTTAAAAAGAGGGAAAAGAAAACACTTATCTTTGTAACCCACTCCATTTTAGCACCAGCGCTGTTACCGATGCTACCAGCCCATAATGTTACAATATCTGTCATGCTGGATCCAATCACTGGCCTTAGTGGTCACGTGCCATTCATACAGCAGAGTGAAGGTGAGATCATCAGCAAAAAACACTAGAAGAGGTGGTAGCACTGAAATTGAATGGGTTTCAAACCATAGCTACCATTATTTTTCTGTGTTTAAAACTAATGGACAAACACTTTAATGTGAATATTGCTTTGTATATTATATTTCATTTGCAATGTAAAAGAAGAATGAAAAACTACATAAAATACTACTTTCATGAAGCTAATTCTCTGAGCTCAGCTCCAAAGTGAACAGAAACAAGCTGCTATAGTGCTTCCTATGCATGGCACATACAGAGAAAAAAGGTATCCTAGTCTACTCTCTTCCTGTAGCACACACATAGAAGTAGCAGCACGCTGGACATTGCACAGCAATAATGAGCTGTGAGTTCAGTGCTGAGGTGTAAACACTTACAATGAATGCTTCAGCTACATGGGATCAGACTGGACCACCATGGAGCTGAAAACTCAGGTGGTACGTGTCTGAACCAAAGAGGGGGGCTCATCTTTTTTCATTATTCAAGACTCAGCTCAGTCAATACACACTCACCTTAAGTGAAAGACCATCTTCTTCCTCCAAAATTCCTCCACAGGCTCTGCCTCCTCAACATTACTACTCCACCCCCATCCAACCCAGAGATACAGCAGTGCAAAGGGCCTGATTGGTACTTTCTTTGTGCCCAATAGAGCACCTTTATTCCTACTTTGATCCTCTCCACTACATTATGCTTTTTTATGAGTACCTTGACTTCTAACACGCCTGTATAAAAAAAAAAAAGACCCAACCCATCACCTATGTCACACTTACATCTCCACTCACCTGTAGAAAAGTGCTTCCTCTGCACCCAGGCAAGTACCTTTCTTTACTGTAAACACAAAGAGGGGCATTATCATTTTATGGGGAGAGGGCTTTATTACTGTGTGTGGTACAATGGCAGGTGATACTACTAATGATGGGAGCAACTTAAGTTAAGGAGATGAAATTGAGAAGCAATCGCAGTTGTTCTAAAAAGTCGTATTTGAAACCACCATAAAGAAAACTATCTGTAATATATAACACCCTGAGAATACTGCACAATATACTTTTGTTTGGCATAATGTGCATGTGCAAAAGGGCTAAAAATAGTTTATACCTAACCCCTCTTTACCACCACCCAAAGAAGATGGCCAGTGTGCCGAACAGCTGAATACATCCCAAGTATCCATTTTTGAACCTTTGATATTCTTCTTTTTGACTAATTATCTCCTTATTATCCTTATATTATTTCATTACTTGGTGCAGTTAAGATGTTAGAAATTTTTATATTCAGATGATTTTTGTGAAAATGTGGAAATTAAAAACTAATGTTTCCTTATGCATTAAAAAATGTATCTTTCACACCATAAACTATGACCCTCTTTGACTGTCCAAAATGATGGGAGATATCCAATCTGATAGTCTTTCACATGAATTCTGAACTGGATAAATGTGTGGTCTTCTCAAAGAGGTTGCCTTTTAGATTTTACAGTATTTGCATGTAATTATTCGGGGGTGGCAAAGTAATTGCCTTTAGGCACCACAGCCCTACAATGCAGCCATGTATCTTTCTTTAACAGTGAATTAAGTTAATGATCAGTTCAGAATACAACAGAAGAGGAAAAATGGCTCACAAGTGGAGAAAAGGCACTTTCTCAAGTAAGATATATTGTAAAATTTCATTTTCAAGATTAACCCCAAAAATATATATTTGCTAATCTTAACAAGGACAATTTCTGGATTGAATTTGTATGTGTGTTTCTGAGAGAAGGGGAACATCTCTCCTTATGGAGAGCACCAGTTAAGGTGTGTAGTGTTTTGATTGCCTTTTAGCCCACTACTAAGCATCTGCATATCACAAGGCGCCCTCTATTGGTTGTAACAAATCCTCAATTTACTTCTGATTCACTGAATCTTTGACAAGCAAAAAGAAATATTAGTCAAGCCAATATCGCTCATCTACATATGACGTTTCGGGGTTCTGCCCCTCATCAGTGTAGAGAAGAGCAATACTGGCTTGACTGGGTGGAAGGCAATGAGTGGCTGAGAGAAGGGGAACATCTCTCCTTATAGAGAGCACCAGTTAAGGTGTGTAGTGTTTTGAATGCCTTTTAGCCCACTACTAAGCATCTGCATATCACAAGGCATTATGGGAAAGGAGCTGGGAAGCTCACTGCGCCCTCTATTGGTATGTGTATTTCTGTGAGCTTCCTTTGAGTACACTAGTTTCATGTGCTCCTAGAATTGGTTTGTTGCATTGGTGAATAATGTGAGTGATACTTTGATCAGCAGATAACAATGATTTTAATTTTGTCATGATTCAAATAAAAAAGTTTTTATTTTTAATAAGGTGCTAGATTTCCACTTCCATTTATGCTTTGGTTTAAATGCAAAAACACTTTAAGGAATCCAAGTACATGCTTAACAAAACTTTGGGAAAACCAAGGATCATGAATTGAATCAAATTTAAGAAAGAGAATTTTTTTTATTAAACAAAAAATACTAAAACATATCAAAAGCTACATATTTGGTTGCACTGGAATTTTACCAATCTGCGACATCATTTATAGTGAAGAGTGAACAACATGAACACATGGCACAAGAGGATTTTTTTTCAAATTTCACACCAATTAGAATTTTTTTTCAGTTTCCCATTACATTCTATGGCACATCAATGGCACCATCCATTAAAAAGTACATCTTGTCCCACAAAAAAGAAGTCCTCATCTGTTTATGTAGATGAAAAAAAAAAAAGTTCTGGCTCTTGGAAGGAATGGAGAAGAAAAACAAAGAGTAAAAAAAATTCTGGCTGCAAGGAAGGCATAAACACACGAACATGCTTTGCTTTAAACCCTTCCATTATAGCTTTGGCTGTATATTTAGGGTCATTGTCCTGCTGGAAAGTGAATCTACGCCCCAGCCTCAAATCTTTTTCCGCCTCTAACAGATTTTCTCCAGGATTGTCCTGTATTTAGCTCCATCCATCTTCCCATCAACTCTGTTCAGCTTCCCAGTCCCTACTTAAGCAAAGCCTCCCCACCACCATGTTTCATGGTGGAGATGGTGTGTTCAGGGTGATGGGCAGTATTGGCTTTAGTCCACACTTAGCGTGTCAGGGTCCTTTCCACGGCTCCTGTTCTGAGCCACGGGCATGGCCGTGTTCCTGCTGCTACAGCGGTTCCACTGGTTCTGTTGTGTAGCCTGCTGTATTCTTACCCGACCCAGTTCCTGTCCCTGCAGTGAGCGTTCCTGGCCGGCGGCAGTGCCCACTGGCAGTTTCTACTCATCAACCCTTGCTCCTGCTTTCTGGCCTTTGGTACGTGCATGAACTCCCCCTTGGGCACACACAGCACTGTTCTGTTATTATAGGGACAGTGCCCCAATTACTTGCCCAGTGACCTTTAATCTTTTGGGATATAAAAAAAACTTTCTGCTCTGCTCCAGGGTCAGTTCATTACACCTGACCTCCTGGTCACTGTTTCCTGCTGTTCCTGCCGTGATGCCTCTTTGTTCTAGTGTACATTTAGCTCTGCTGTTTCCTGCCATCCTGCTAGCCTGCTTGCCTAGAGTCAGTTCAGTAATGTTCCATCAGAGCTCCTGTTCCATCAGAGCTCCTGACCTCCTGGCTGTTGTTTACTACTGTTCCTGCTCCTGTGTTTACTACTGCTGTATACCTGTCTATGCAGCAGTCTGCCGTACGCTATCCGCTGTATTCTACCGTTGTACCAGTTTGTTCTTGTCTGGGATTCTGTTATCTGCCTGGCCTGTGACCTGTCATCTCAGCATGTAATCAGCCTCCTTGTTCTGCACCTCGGCTGTCTCCACAGGTAGCCACGATAGGGGTAATGACCTGGAGGTTCCCCGCAGTGAAGTCCGTTCCGGCCTTGTGGCAGGCTCCGGTGAAGACCGGGGGCCCCTTAGACTCGGCTCCCTGGCGTGGCCTCCACCTACACCACCTTCATCAGCAGTGATCACAGTGAATCCACACCTTATACCCGACGATCGACATGTCAGCCCTTACTGTCACCGTCGGGTCATTACATAGTATTTGGCATTTTGAACAAAAAGTTTAATTTTGGTCTCCTCTGATCAGAGCACCTTCTTCCAAATGTTTGATGTGTCTTCTACATAGCTTTTTGAAAACTGCAATCTGGAGTTCTTATGGCTTGCTTTCAAAATAGGCTTTCTTTTTGCTACTCTTCCATAAAGGCCAGATTTTTGGAGTACACGACTAATAGTTGTCCTGTTGACAGATTCTCCCACCTGAGCTGTTGATCTCTGCAGTTCCTCCAGAGTGACCCTGAGCCTCTTTGCTACTTTTCTAATTAGTGCTCTCCTTGTCGGGGCTATCATGTCTTGGTAGGTTTGCAGTTGTGCCATACTCCTTTCATTTACAGATGATAAACATTGCCACCGAAGATGTTCAGAGCTTGGGCTATCTTTTAAAACCTAACCCTACAATACACTTTACCACAAATTTTTCCCTGAGCTGTCTGGTGTGTTTCTTGGTTTTCATGACTCTGTGTCAGGGCTAGGCGGTGTTCAGTTTGCAGGGAGCAACACTCTGCAGCAGCTGAATTGTGACCCCACCCTGATAGACAGTCTGCTGGGAGCTGTGTGATTGACAGATGCCCAGCCACTCCAGACAGGGGGCGTGTCGCACCAGCCAATGGGAGGACCCCGAGGCCACTCCAAGCGGCTGCTGGGGCAGCGTCTGGGAATCCCATTTAAACTCCCTGAAGGCTGAGTGCAGCGCCTGCGATATTCGCGGGGCTGCCTTGCTACCTGTGCTATTGTTTGTTGTTTGCTTACCTGTGTACCTGACCTCGGCTTGTTCTCCTGACCCCAGCTTGGCTTCTGATTTTGTACCTCACTCCCGTTCCTGTTTGACCCCGGCTTGTTTACTTGTATCCCTCTGGTTCTGATTTGTGGCTTTGGCACTACTGATTTGTTATTGACCCGGACTGTCTGACTATTCTTCCTCCTGACGACACCAGCACTTTAGCAGCGCAGGGAATGTTGCCCAGTGGCCGTCTGCCGCCTAGGGCAGCACGTCAAGCAGGCAGGGAAAGTGGGCTGGGTTCCAGTCAGGGCTCACTGTACCTCCCTTGACGTGACACTCTGTTCACTAATGTTCTTTAGCAAACCTCTCAGGCCTTCACAAAACAACTGTAGTTATACTGAGAATAAATTTCATCCAATGTACTCTTTTTACTAATTACGTGACTTCTAAAAGCAGTTGGTCACACTGGATTTTAAGCACGTATCATTTTCTTTACACTTTACAAATACTTGCCCATAAAATATAAAAAAAACCACATTTAAGTTTCTGGCTATAATGTTTAATAATGAGGAACAGTTCAAGGAACTTTTGCAACCCACTGTAGCTATTTAGTAACAAGGAAAATTTCATTTCAGGCAATTAAATACCTGCATAGAGATACAAAAACCTTCTTGCCATCTATTGAGCATTGCCATCTATTGGGCATTACATTACATATTCCTGTACTTAATTCACAGAATACTAGAGCAGATTTATAACAAGACAGCATTTTTTCAGCTTATGTGAGTGGTTAGAGGATATTCACACTTGGACAGTGACTGCCTCTTTTTTTCTATAAGGCCTGTTCAAATTAACATGAAAAACTATTTTAGAATCTTTGTCAGTATTTTTGAAATAGGCAATCCTATGCAATTTAAAATTAAAAAAAATATTTCCCCTTCTCTTGGTGTGCTAATAAAGAGCCAAAACTGATTACCAGGGCAAACTAATATCAGTTTACTGTTTGGGGAGCAACAAATGCATATCTGCATGTTGTCATAATACAAATAGTAGGTAAGGACATAATGATCACTCTATTGTTCTCTCGAAAGGCCTAGATAAAGATAGACTACACTGACTGGGCAATGACAAGAGCAATACATGACGGAGAATGGGTTAATCTTTTTCTGCATTGGGAGGGAGCGTCCAGATGTCTTCACACTTATCAGGCTCTGCTGATAACATTTACCTCTCTCATGCCCTAATTTCACCTGGAAGAGAACCAAGTCATTCTCACTTCCATGCTCACTACCACGTTCACAGAGGAGGAGTCAGAAGGACTAAGCAGGAAGTAATGTACAAAGGAACTTTAAAAAATGTTATAAAAAATAAATAACCACCACATTTTTACCAAAACAACTACACATGATAATTACATATTGCTCTTTGAAATGTGAAAGAAAAAAAAATGATGGTAGTGTCCCTTTAAGTTGATTCTTGAATGTCCTACGGATGGGACCTGGAGGAATTAGATATTTTTTTATGGGGGAATCTGGCAGAAATTGTTTAATTCTTCCATCAGAAGCATACACTAAGGGGGTTATGGCGTTATACAACCTCCCTTTATGCCCTCAATTATCATCGCCCAACCTCATGGCTCTTCTCCTTGGGCTATGGTAAATTATAGAGTCTGTGTAATGCTTATGTCTTCTGCTGGTGGAAGGTAAACATTATGTGGGAGATATTCACTTCTCACCAGTAGATGGCAGGCAGCATTACATTCAGACTGTGTTGTAGTCAGAGAAAAGACAAAAGAGGAGGTAAAGATTGTTCATAGCTCCAATGTTTTGTCATTACTAGTTTGGGATTGCAGTCATATCGTGGTGTGCCCAGCCCTCTCTGTGAGAAAAATCTAGTAAGGACAGTATTTTTGTGTCACAGCGCATGTGTATCAGAGGATACGTACGTGTGTGAATATATGTATATGGTGCATGTTTGTATGTATCATAGCATGCATGTGTGAATAAAGGTTTAGGTCTCACCATGTGTATCGACCATAGGTATGTGTGAGTATACGTATAAATGTATATTTACATATGTGTTTGTGTGTGTGTGTTACAGTATGCATATATGTTATTTTTTGGATACCTAAGGATCAGAGACATAACTTGAAATTTCTGGGCCCTAGTGCAAATAGTGAAATGGGGCCCTTTAGTTCCCATGTGCGACTGCTACATCTGCACCCCCTATAGCTACGCCCCTGCTAAGGATTTACTATGCAAGTCTGGACATGAACTACCCTCCCCTTACAGAAAATTGTATGCAAGCCCCTGTCATCTAAAGCGTTACCACAGGTAAAATGGAGCATAACATAGTTACTACTAAAATCATAGGGCTAAAAGAGAAACCTCCCTCTGGTTGACCAGGATTTCTTAAAGGGGTTGTCTTACTACAAAGATTAGCTTTAAACATGTTGGAGCCGGTAATTGAAGAGTTTTCCAAATATATTGCTTTATTTTTTTAGCTTTGTTGAGAAAATAAGGTAGATGTTATCAGCTCTGAATGCACACAGGTTTCTCTAGGTTACTGACATGCTCTCTCCTTCTCTCTCTGTTATGTCTTATCTGTTAGCAGTGAGCGATGTCACCACAGGTTGGACTGCCGGCAGCTTGAGAACAGTGTGTTATATCAAACAAGGAATTAGTCTCCTTTTGTTTGTTTACTTTGAACTCTGTAGCTCTCTTTATAGAGAACATCTCCTGCTCTCATGTTAGTGCTATTAGAAGAACTATGAATGCAGAGCTTTTATGCTAATCACTACTATAGAAGAAATCCCAACCTAACCATGAAGAAACAGCATGGTAAAACAACCCCTTTAAAAGGGTTTTTCATCTTGTTGTTTCACAAAGCCTACTCTTTACAACCATCCTCCGGCTTCAATTTCCTGTTCAGGCTGTGGACGTTTTCACAGCAATAATTGATTAAATATTCCTAGCCGAGCCTCCTAGAGGGACCTTTACGTGATAGAGGTTTTAAGTGAAGGACACAAGGCTACAGGGCTCGAAAGGGTTTAAATGTGTCAGTAAGAAAGAAACAAGCTCATGTGCTAATAAGACACAGCAAGGAGTGATGTCATTATCTCAGCCAGAGATACTAGAAGAGAGAGAGGTGGTTGGCAGGCTTAGAAATCTGTAAAGAAGCAGGAGATAAGAACTGTTCTGACTTTGAAAAGAAGCATAATCAGAACTGCAATGCATTTAGTCTTTATTCACCTTTGCCTACATGTTTAAAAATAATCAATGTGGCGAGAAAAACCTTTTAAAGGGCATTTTCTAGTGTACTTCAATGTGTTTTTAAATCAGACAATCCTTTTACTTAAATACACATAAATTCTATAGAGTTTGCATCAGCTGGACTCAAATCTCTGCCATCAGTTGTACAAGAAAACATTGATAACCCCATGTCATGTTCACACAGGAAATTACAATGATATTCTATGATTGTGAAGTGTTTTTATTTCTTGTTTTTTTAGGTATAGACATAAGATAGACGACACAAAAATGGAAAAGGATTTCCATTGTAACAAACATTTCTGCATGTTTATAGGACTGAAAGACATCGGTTTATCTTGAAAATCTTAATAGCTACTTACAGATGATTATACAGAACTGATAGCAGGAAAGACTAAAATGTCTCTGCCCTTATTTCACTGACAAGTAAGCTAAAGTAAAGAAAACTATTGTGCATATTGTTTTTCCCAATTACCAGCCACACTAATCTCATTCATTGCAGTGAAATCTGCCATTCGGCTTTGTGACATAGCTGACATTGTACAGGCCCACTCACTTCAAAGCTCCTGCAACCAGGTGTTTTTAAAATAAATGGTTTCAATTAGTCTGCCTGACATAGCAGTCATCATCAATAACGCAGCTCACAGTATAAAAAAATTTACATTATAATTAGAGAGCTATCTAAGAATAATTTGCCAGCTAAGATTCACCTACATAGACGTCATCTATTTAATTAGCAATCTACAATTATTATCCCATAATTAGTCTTAATTGGAACATTTTCTATTACATTGTCATTACACGATACTTAAAGGTGATGCGGTATTCATTTGAATGCTCTCCAGTATTGGTACGTAATAAAATAACAATCATTTTTCTGATATCAGGATATAATATGCCCTTATTAAATGAGTTTTTACAAAATGCCTTATGAAAAATGCCATACAAGCTACAGATATTTCAAGGTTTAGCAATGTGGAGCAAGGTTTGCAATCATGCAATGAAATGCAGTTTTGCAGATATAAGCATAGTTCAACACAATGCAACACAAAGACCAATGAGAAAGGCTTAGGTAATTAAAGTGGCATTCCCATCTCATTGATTAGTTTTAAATAGTGTTGAGTGATTATTATCGACAAAGTTGAAATCGGCACAGTTTTTATGGTGATCGGATTTTTTAGATCATGCGATAATTTAGGTTAAAATCTGTGCATCATCTATTAAGATCGCGCCTTTTTCGCCGCTTCCTGTAATTTTGGCGGCCAGCAAATCAGATTACAGAATAGAGCAGGGTGAGATGTGTGTGCGACGTCATGACTGGGATGTGTATGGTTGCGATTGGCTGGAAAAATCACATGACCTCATTTTACATGAAACAGCGTTTCCTGTTCAGCCTCAGTGTCTCTCAACATCTCCAGAGCAGAAGGACGTTGCCCTGCTTGTGTCCAAACAGCTCAGCGAAATTATTATTTTCTTCACAGAGAAACCTCTTACTATTAGCTGTGATCCTTACAATTTAGTTAGATTAGATATTGGAATATTTTATATAGTTAGGTAGAGAATTTTAAAGGAGCATTTACTGCTGTAAAGTCCCGGGAGGGGGGGGGGGGTGGGGCGGAGGGAGCGGGGGCCCCCGCGGGCAAACACAGA
>JAODAL010065085.1:0-18397 GCA_025379985.1 Phyllomedusa bahiana | reverse complement strand
CAAAACTTAGCAATTTCACAAGGTTTTGGTTCTAACGCTCTGTTTGCCTTATTGCTATTTTTTCTACAAGCTTTTTAAAAACAGATGCATTCCCCTGTTACAGCAAGAGAATAAAGGCCCCTCACCCTGGGATGAACAGAGGAAAGTTCTGGAATGTTCAAAGCTAATAAAGATAAATAAAACCCTTTTTTTAGAAATAAGAGTGAAGAGTAACCCAAGATCTAACCCCCCGGGCGTAAACAAGAAATAGAGAAAAACTCAATTAAAAAAATACCCCTTCAGGCTAAAATATATCCTTTATTGAAAAATGCTAATAAAAAGGACCGAACAAGTCCTTAAAAACCCCTAAGAACTATACAGCCTTGGGAAAAGTGGGGATATCGCCCTGAAGAAGGGTGACCCCACTCACAAAACCTAATCCTCCCAACCCCTAGAAAACCCTAATCTATCCAAAACAATAACAATACACCCCTAAAGGCAAAACCCGCAAAGGGAGGAAAAAAAAAACTACAACAATCAAAACAAAAACAATAAAGGTCAAACCAGGATAAAAAACAAAAAAAAACCACAAAAAAGGAAAACAAAGTATAAATGAAAGAGGGATTGGGGGGAAATGAGCACAATATATAGTATAAAAAGGGGCCGAAATTCTATGAATAAAATTTCACTCATAAATAGTTTACATTCATTAAATTTATACGTTCCAGCTTTCCCCCGGCGATGATGAATCGGGTTCACAGGAAACCGACAGAATATCGCAAAAATTAACAACTTGCCCTTTTTAAAGTAACTCGCATAGAAAGATGCTGCCTGTGTCCAGGTAAATTTCGTGAAATGGTATGAAACCCGGTGTAGGGTAGGCAAAAAAACTGAATAGCAACGATTTTTTAAATAATATTAGGAATTTTACTCACCTGAGAAGAAAGCACATTTAGAAAAAAAAAGCTGGGGGAAAAATCAAAAAAACTTATATAAAAGGGGCCATTACAATTACTAGCTTTAGCTGTTATAAGTTAAATTTTGAAATAAAGAATGTACAGGGCTATACCACAAGTTGATGCCTATAATAACACAAAAAATCCTGTTGGATACAATGGACAAAGGAAAACCAAATTTGCTTTGAAAAGTGAAAAAGGGAAATACTTTAAAAAATAAAGTTAAACAATTAAAGATGAGAGAATAAATAAAAAAAAAATAAGAAAAATAAATCAGACAAACCCCTAAATAAATGTTTAAAAGAAAAGAAATCATTAATGCCAATGGATGTAAATTTTTGAGGCCAAAAACCATTGCCCACGCTGTAAAAATTTTTTTTGATAAAAAACCCCCTTTTTGGGTACTGATGGAGTTACTACTTCAATTATAAAAAAGTCAAGGCAAAGGGTTTTTTTGGAATGTTAAATTAATTTTTTGTGCCAGGGTTGTCACTTTTATTTGGGATATTCCCACATGTTCCAATATTCGATGTCTGAATTCACGTATCGTTTTCCCCACATACATGAGGGGACAGTCGCAAGAGGCCTGGCAGACTACGCCTAGGAGTATTTCTGACAGAATAGAGTGAAATGGCTAGAATCTCAGGCCAGGGAAGAGATGTTTCTTTGTTAGCTTTCAGTTTTTTGTTCTTCAATGGCGTTCTTTTTCCACTTTCCCATTGGATTGGGGATGGCAGGGAGTGGGGGCTGAGGTCAGCTCCACTAGTTTCCCAAATGTCCCGGGTTTACTCTGCAGTGAAGGCGGGTCCTTGGGTCGAATAAATAACCTCGGGGATCCCGAATCTGCTACCAATTCAGTCAATATTTTTCACATTTTCTGGCAGTCATGTTGGAAAAGGGGAAGGTTTTCAGGCCATCCTGGAACTTTCCCACCCCCACAAAAACATACTTTATTTTCCCACCTTGGGTAATTCAATGTGGTCAAACTGGATCCGCTGGAAAGGATATAGGGGTTTAGCCAAATGCTTCTTTGGTGTTGCATCAGTCCTCCGGGGTTAAAGTATTGCATATTTAAAAACTTCTAGCATAGTTACTTGCTGTGGTGGAGATTCCAGGGCTGGGTTTTATCTTTTGATTGAAGAAATTATTGGTTAGTTTCCCCTCTGTGGATAGACCAGACCCCATTGTACTACAGCGGATAAATCCCTTGGTAACAAATTTTATTGCTTTCCCCCGAATCCATCTTGGTGTCTCTGTTCCCAATTCCCCCAATTTCCCCCTTTTTTTGGTTTTAGTTTGAAATTGTCTCAAGGGTTAACACCTGGTTCAGTGCACCTTTGCCCTTGACTCTTCTCTTCTTCCTTTTCTTATTCTTTTCCCCTTCTTTTTTCCCTTTTTTCTTCTACCTTCTCCTTCTTTTTCTTGTTTTTCTTCTTCTTTCTGCTCGGGGTCAGCACAATACCCCACCCTGCTCCCTCTCAAATTTTGGGAAGAGAGTTGGGGCCTTTCTAGCCAAGTCTGCTCTGTATTGCCTTCTGCTTCTTACTCTTTTCTTCCATGGGATTTAGCTTCAAACGGCCACTTGAGTGGAAATTTGGGAGAGAAATGCATTAAAATCGAACGGTTTCTTTTTTTTGGGGGGGCGTTCCACTAGTGTCGGGAAACCTCGCAGGGCCCACTTCAGGCCAAATCATGGGTACCCGACACGTAGGCTGAGTCAGTATTATTTCCACTTCCCTTCAGCGAGCTTACAACTTCCATTACAGCCCAGGTTCAGCTTTTTGGGGCGACTTTTTGAAGGAAAGATGCAGCCTTCAGGTTTCTTGAAAGGGGGAAACCACGCAAATCTGTAGAATCGTCCTTGATCATTGCATATCTAGATCCATCTGTGAAAAACATATCGGGTTCCCAATTTGCATCAGAGACATAGGAAGATGGGGTTTTCAGCCTCCATTTTTTAAGACAGTCATGAAGGGGTTCATCCGCGGCAGTCTGGTCTTCATCTGGTTAGACTGTTTGCATTTTCATCTTCGAATCCAGCGACCCAGTCACGGAAACCAAATGTCAGGTTTAAAAATTTAGGTGTAGAAGATCTTTTCCTTCCTCCGAATTATATTATTATTACAGCTGGGGACAGCTTGAAAATACACCCACACCGTTGGGGTTTTGGGGAAAAAAATCTGATTTAATCACTGAGTTAAGTCCAATAAAACTTTTTTTTTCTCATTCCCCATAGATTTTAGTGAAAATATAAAATTGCAATAACTTTAAATAAGAATAAGGAAAGGGGAAAAAAAACGAGTCCGAACATATGATTTCCGCACAAAAACGGTAAATGCAGCGTCTATGAACATCCTAATGTGTCACAGAGTTCAAACAAGGAAAAAAAATCTCGAATTAAGGGGAAAAAATCAAAACGTATGGATTTCCGCATAAAGGAAAAAGCAGCGTTTTTAACACCCTAATCGTGACAGAGTTCAAACCAGGAAAAGTGCGAATTGAACCAAATAAATCCAATACCTCTTACAATTTTAAAAAACTGATCAATGGCGCTTCAGCCCCCCTTTGACACATAGGAACACAAAAAAGACCTTTTTACACAACCAAAATAAACATGAACCAAACACCACATTCACGGGAAAAAGGGGGGAAGGAAGAGAAGGAAAAGAATGCACGATCTATCCCAGTTTTGGGTGGGACCTCAGCATCATTGCATGGGCTAAATGGCCACAGGGGACAGGACCAATCGGTAAAGGGGGAATGCCCTCAGGAAGTATTCTGACATAGCAAAGCAAAGAAACAACCTCAGCAGGAGATAGAAAAATACATTGGGAAGGTCTTAAACTGGCCCAAGAACAAGTTCAGCGACACGCAAAAATTGGGTCAGGGGTATGGGAGATCTTTCCCCTCCATCCTCGCAGGGAAAATAAATCTCCGCATAGCTTCCTCCAACGGGGGGGGGATTGGGATTTCCTTTTTGTGGTAGGATGGATTTGGGAAAGCCTCAACGGGTAACGGAGGGGGGATCTCCTAAACCTGTTTATGGGCATGTTCGAACAAATAACAAAAAGGGCCCTCTGGAGATCGGGGGCCCTATACCCACGTCACTGTTTTTGATTACCTCAACACTGCGGACCAGAACCCCCTAAGCTGGAACAGCCCACCAGACATGCAGCATGGTGCCCTCTCCACCCCAATCTCCAGCCTGATCTGATACCGCCGGTACCACTTGTTAAACCCAAGGGGAACCTGTCCCATCTGGGGGAGTATTTTGTAGCACTTTCTTGATATCTCGAGGCTACCATAGCCTTATGGGTAAAATTAAAAAACATTTGCCCCACAAAAATCAAGAGGATAGTGACAGTCTCTCTCCCATTGCGGAAAGAACGAAGGAGGTTTTGGGAGGAGGGAGCGGGGGACGTCCTTAAATAACTGAGGGGGCATGTCCCGGGCTAGAATCTGCAACACAAGTTTCTCAAGTCAGTGGCAGTAAAAGGGGGTCCATCTGAATTTCATTCTGTCAAAGAAATGCACAACTGAAGTGTTAAAAAAAAAAACCCCCTGCGGGCACACTACTCCCATAAGGATGTCGGGGTACGAATTCAAGCGCCTGCTGTGTGACATGAAAGAAATGAAAAGGGGGCTTCCCCTGGCCCCCCAGAAAGATGGCCGAAGGGGCCCCGGGAAAGGGAAATCCGGGTTATCAGTGCCGGGACAACGGCCCCCGCGATCAATAAAACTAAGGGGGCCCCTTTCTGACACAAGGACAGACAGAGTGTGTTTTGTACTGAAAGAGGGTGAGTGATGGCTATGGTTTCGTGGAAGTCCAGATCCAGGGGGCACCGCCACTGATAGGACAAACTCCGCCCCCAACGGGCCCACAACCTCCTATTGTGATCCAAACCCAAAGGGCCCAGGAAGCGCGCAAGGCTGCGCTAGATGGAAAAATTTTTACAGCCTGGGAGACCCACACCCCAGCGTCCTTGGATCTAATTTAAAACACATCATATGCAATTCTGGCTTAGGGGTGGACCAAAACAAACCCGAGAAGCACCGCGAAAACTTTCCAAAAACGAGGTAGGGTGGCGAAGGGATCTTTTGAAACAATATAAAAATTTGGGAAGACCGAATTTTAAGTGCATTGATTCTGCAAACCAGAAAGGCCCCCTTGGCCCAGGCCTCCAATTTTATAGTTTGAGTAAGCGGGGGATGAATTTATCCGGGGGGGAAAAAAAAATTTAGAAAATCACAGTATGTATCCCCAAAAAGATATACCCCCTCGGGGCCAGGGAAAAGGGAAAATTTCGAGAGCAAAAAGTTGATCCCCAGGAGCAACCCAACATTAGCGCCAAAATTTGGAGCAATTCCCCTTAAAATTGGGGACAAATCCCAAATTGTTTTTTCCCCCCCCATCAGGGCTGGGAGTGGATGTGAGGCTGTGAGACATAGACCTAGGTCTCAGCAAATGCTGAACTTTTGTATTCATGCGCTCCATGCTGACCCCCGATTCGGGGTTTCCTTTTAAATTAGGGGGCCAACAAGTTCTCCATGATAAATATGTACAACAGCGGGGGACAAGGGACAACCCTGCCGTGCCCCATTGAAGTGGGGAATGGGTGGAAAGGGACCGTTAACCTTTACATGGCAGAAGGGACACATAGGGGGCAGCAACTTTGAACACAGGATAGGGCCCAAACCAATTGGGCCAGGGTTTGATGGAGAAAAGGGCCACAATATCCGTAAAACCCCTTTTCTTGCATCAAACGCAGGATCATAAAAGGGGTGATTGCGTGACTGGGCATGGTAATAATTTATGGTTTTGTATGTTGTCTCGTCCTCTCTCCTGGCACAAAACCCTACCTGGTAGGATGCCGAGAGAACCAAGAAAAGGGGGTTTGAGCCAAATTAGCTATCAATTTTGGTATACATTTTAATGTAAACATTTAACAATGATTAGGACGGAAAACTGCTTTTTATCTGGGGACCTTTCCGGGCTTGGGAATCACTGCAACATGGCCAAAGTGCCTGAGGCGGAAAAGGGGCCTCAGGGAGATGGATTAAATGCCCGCAATATATAGGGACCATTGGTCGGAAAGTTTGAAAAATTTTGGCCGTGAAGCTGTCAGGTCCAGGGCTTTTACCCCCGGCAGACCCCTAACCCCACCCCCAGCCCCCTGAGTGAAAAAAGGCTATTATGTTTAGATTGAAGAGGGGATTTTAGAAAAAAGGGGAGTTAGGGGAAAGTTCCCTCCAGACGGGATCAGAGTGGGAAGGGATTTTAAAATTTTTGGAGTAATAGGCTTAAAAGTCGCGGCAATACCCTTGGTACAGTGTAAAAACAGCTTTGGCGAGTTTAAATGGCAGGGATGTGGCATTGTGCACACAAAGCGGGGGGCCCTAGCCAAATTCGGCCACATTTGTTCCCATACTCATAAAATCTACCTGGGCAACGCTGCAGCATACTCCCCCAAGAGGCTTCAAGAACCCACTTAAACCGAAACCGGGCGTCTTGCAAACCCCGAATACAGAGGGGGGGCATTTTTTGTGGCCAGTTCCAACTGTGAATTTAAAAGTGCGAAGTAAGAGCTGCCCCCCCTCACCCGTTTCAATCTGGATCCATGTTTATTAATACCCCCCACCACACATTAAGGGCCTCCCACTGTACCGCCGGCGAATCCGAATCCCCAGCATGCTCCTCCTGACCTCGGAAGATAGTTTCTCCAACTTCCGTAGCACAGAGGGAATCAGACAGCAAAGACTCATTTAGTTTCCAATTCCATATGGGTCGCTGTACTGTAGGAAGCCGGAGGGAGAAAAACACCGGGGTGTGGTCAGACCACAAAATGTTCCCAAGGGGAGGCTGCGAAACCAAGGGGGGGCTGAATGCGTCCATAAGAAACCCGGCGACTGTAAACCCATTGGAAGTTGAGGAAAAAAAGATAGTCTCTATCAAGGGATTTAAACCCTCCAAGCTCCAAAGCGCAATTGAGAAAAACGCTTTTTTCACTTTTTTGTAAGGGAATACGGACTGCTGATTTTCCCCCGAGGATTGTCTAATGTAGGGCCCAGAGTGATATTGAAGTCCCCACAGATATCACAGTCCCCTGGACCAAAGGGTAGTTTTGTCAATGAGTTGTAAAAAAAAGGCGGCCTGGAGATTTTTGGTGCTAGGCGTTTTTTACAGTAAACAACCGGCCCTCTATTGAAAAAACCCAAAAATGGGGAATCGAGCCTCTGGACAGTGGACAGGAATTACCTGGTGGCCCCCAAACGGTGAATTGCTATGGCCACTCCCCTGGATCTGGATTTGGGAAAAAAAATCTGAAAAGTGCCCCGACGTGTATGTTATTTTTGATAAGTGGGGCCAGCCTCCCTTTAAAGTGCGTTTCCGGGAAAACAACAATGGGGGTTTACCTTATGGAAAATGATGTATACCTGCGCCTTTTCTCGGGAGTATCGGCCTTTCGCATTGAAGGATGAAATGTTGATTTCCCCATAAAATGCCCCCTGAAAATGGGGTCAAACCGCAGGGGAGTCGTAGAGGCCCACTATCTCGGCCTAGTAAGGGGGGGGTAAGAAGGGGGGCAGAGACGGAAGAAGAAAAAAAAAAAAAAAACCAGGGGGGGAAAAGGGAAGAAAAAAAGGGGAGGGAGACCCCAAAAAAAAAACACAAGACTAATACTAAGACAAGCCCAATAACAACAAAGAAAAAAAACCCCAAAAAGCAACTACACACCCCTGCATGTGGCTCAAAAAATGGATTCCCAAAATTTGGAACAGAATCCTGTTCACCGGGAAAACCTAGCGCAGGAGTTCCACCTACTGGGAAAAGGAATTGCTAGGGATGGGAGCAGTACCCAAAACAAATCTGACAAGAGAAAGTAGTAACCAGGCAAGCCGCAAAGATTCGGGGTCACACTCCCCTCAGCTTCCCATGACGAGGAAGACAGTGAGCATAGGACTTGAAGGGGGGAGTGTCCCTTATCCCGCGGACGGGGCGTCTACGACCCCGCTCACTATGCGGAGCAAAACAGATGAGGGGAAAAAAAGGCGGAACTCTCTTCCACGTTTTTAATTTGGAGGAGAGAGACAAAGGGATGGCCTTCCAGAAGCTGGAGATCCTAAAGCTTGAGTGCCTGAAGCACGCAGGGAGTCCTTTGCTGAATGAATTGTGAAGTCGTTCACCCATACGGATATGAAACAAAGGGGATCCAGAAAGGGGATATTCCGTCCTAAGAACGTCCGGATTGGTTTCAATTAGACCTCTGTGCCAAGGAGCTAGACAAGTCCTGTAGGTTTCTAAGGGGGCATTTCGTAGGTCCAGTTTTTCCTTTTTCTGGCTTCATAGGGGATATCCTCTTTCAGGGTAAAATAAGGGATTCGGCAAATCAATCATGAAGTCGGGGGTCCTCCGGGTTGGGTCCTTAAAGGCCCGATAGCTCTATCATCCAATATAGCCATATCAGATCATCCCAGCAGGTTGTAAAAATTTGGGTGAGCACTCGAAAGATCAGAATGGGTTATAGATTCAGGAAGCCCCCGGACCCGCAGATTTTTGCTCTGGCTTCTATTTTTACGTCGTCTAAGCGTTGTTGAGAGAAAAGATTTTTTGCCGAATGCTGACCCTTCATCTTTCAGAACGTCAAGGTGTAGAGGTCTGGCCTGAGAGTGGTCAATCCTTCTATTTTGGGGAGCTCAATGATGCTAATTCAGCACGGAAGGCTAAAATTCCTGTTTACACTTTTTCCACCATTTTGCTTTTGAAAGGGAACCATGTCCCCCAGAGGGTATGGTTTGCTTTTAGCTCCCTCATATCCCCGGGCCTATCGTCATCAACGGTCCCGCCATCCCGATAACGGAAGGAGCAAACTCTGAATCGGCTGATGTGGAGAGAAAGAAAAAAACTCAGGGGGTTACCATTCAGGCTGGCTGCATTGTGTGGAAGCTGGGGCAGTTACAAAGAACAGGATATCTGTTCAAAGGATGTCACGCTGCTGCGGGGGCTCTGCGGAACACACACTGCAGACATTAGGGCTTGGGTTGAAAAGTGTCCCGGGACGACCCCGTCGACCATGGGGTGAGGGATGGGGGATGACTTTGAGGGGGGAAAAGACCCCCGGGAGTTGGGGTAGGAATGGCCAGGGGGATATGGAGGCTTGTGCATAGCGCTCAGTGCAGGTGATGAGGGGAAAAGGACCCCTTGAGAACCCCGGGCCCCCTTGTTTTCAGCTCATTCAGGGGGGGTGAGATCCACCTGCGTGGGGCTTTGGGGGGATTGTAGGAGCCACCCTGCTGCATTGGGGTAAGCAATACCCCTGGCAGGGGGGAGGAGTCCCCCTGGGTAGGGCTTTTTTTGAGGCTGCCCCTGTTGTGTGGTCCGGGACCGGAGACTTGGGGGAGCCAAGAGGATACCCAATAGAGTCAACCTTTGGTACTTTCTTTTCCCCAAACGTCGGGAAGGCTGTGTCCAGCAGGCATCACCGCGTGCAGGGGGGAGGTTTTGCGGGACCCATGTCCTCTCGCCCGGTCGCGTTCGAGCAGATGATCGGCATGCTGCTGAAGGGGTGGGCCCCTTTGGGGGATTCCCCCAGGGGAAGGCTTTTTCGGGGGGACCGCCGGGAAAAACTTACCCCGAGCTGGAGGGGCTGCAGGGTGTGAGCGCCCCGCCACGGCTCTCTCCGCCCAGGAATGGGGTGTGCTGCCCCCGATCGGCGGGAATCTTGGGGGGCCCTCTGTGTCTCCTGCATCAGTCAGGATAAGTGGCCGCGGTGGGGGAAAAGAAAATGGGCCCCGATCCTCCTGTGTTGTACCGGGTCGCTGGACCGACTGAGCCTGCTTTTTAGAGGTCTTTCCCATCTTTCTGGTGGGGGAATATCGCCCGGAAAAGCTAGCAGGTACTAGGGGCCCTGAACCGCCTCCTCCCACCACCATAGCTAGGCCCCTCCCCCCCCAAAAAAAAAAATTTTTAATACATGTTATCACTAATGACTGGGGTTTAAATTTGGGGGTCGCTAAGAGAAGGTTATAATTTGCATCTACGTATTAGGGATTAGCTAAAGACACATTCCCGAACTTTCCTCTGTATCATCCGAGGGAGGAGGGGGCCTTGAGTCTCTTGCGGGAAACAGGCAATGCATCTGTTTCAAAAAAAGTTTTAAAAAAAATCTGCATGAAGGAAATAAAGAGCTTAGAACCAATACCTGGGGAGCTTGCTGAAATATGATGACAAACTGATTTCCCAAAGTTTTTTTTTTCCCTAAAAAATGCGTACTTACAAGAAGCCTCGCAATTTTAAAGGGGGGACTAAAAAGAAATCTCTTCTGACCACAAAGAAAAAAAAATACCAAAAAAAAGGGAGTCTTTTAAAACTTAAAACCCTTTTCTAATATTTAAGGATAAAAAAAAATATAATCTAAACCAACTTCTCTCAGAACATCCCTCAAAAAAGGGGAACAGACACAGGGCTAATGGGACCCAAACGAAATGACCCTACTAGGCCTGATGTCAAAAAATAGTCCCTATCCTGAAAAAAAAAATTACGGGGGTTTCGCCCCCGAAAAAAGGGGGTTCCTGTCCGAAACCCTTTCCCTTTAAAAGGGTTTCCCAACAATCCCTATGGTCCCCTCCCCAAAATACGTACGTTTCAATCGGCCCCTTAAAAAGGGACTACCCAATCACTTAGGGGGCGGGGGAAACAAGAAAAAAAGAATAGGTATAGAAAATGAATACTATATAAAATAGGCCCCCAAAAAGGCAGGGGGTAGAAGTACACCTGAAAACACTCTCCCCTCAATAGAAAACACGTGTAATAGAAAATCCAATAAAAGTACTTAACTTAATAATGATTTTGGTGCGTGCTGATAACAATATAGCAATATAAGATCATGTAACGCGTCGGCTTTTTTTAGACAATATTTTAACACGATTTGTGCCTAGTGCAAGCCACGCTAAAGATCTGCTACAGTTTCAGCGCCCCCGAATTACTATCAAATTTTAAGGGACTGTTACATGTCTGTTTCAAAGAAAGCTGTGTATAAAATATCTGGGAATAAAGGAAAAAAAAGAACATTAGAACACAATACCTGGTGAGCTTGCTAAAGAATGATGATAGAAGATTTAAATGTTTTTTTCCCCAAAAAAGCGCTACACAAAAATCACTCGCAATTTAAAGTGGGGACTAAACAGAATCCTCTGACCACTTAGTCCTGTTGTAACGGCTGGGGGAGTGGATCCCTGGGCCACCGCAACGAAAGTAGCTAAGCCACGCCAGGGGAACGGAATCAATAGCCCCCGGGTTTTTACCAGAGCCCGCCGCAAAACGGGATGGGCTTTGCTGCGGTGAGGCTACCCGGGGTTCCCCCCCCACGTGACTTGCTTGCGGTGGGACCGAGGTGCACGTGGTACAGAAAGTAGTCCGAGAATCGTGTCGTGGGCAGGCAGAAGGTCAGGGAGGCGGGGAGAGGTTCGTGGTCGTAGACGGGCAGGGAAGGGGGAGGGGAGGGGGCAGAGGTTCGGAGTTTAGAAAGTAGCGAGGGGTTGGTACACGGTAAGGCGGGGGTATGCTTTGGACGCTTTTTACTAGGGCAGGGGCCAAGATCAGCAAAGGGGGTGATAGTGGGACTATCCTTACGTGGGGGAAACGCCTGGCAATTACCAATAACAGGGGGTGGCCTTTTAAATCCCCGGGGAAAGAGGCGCGGCGCCTTAGGGCACAGGCACGCGCGCCTCGGCCGGGGGGAGGGCGGGCCACAGGAGCGGGGGGTCAGGTAAGTCCACGGCAGACGCAGCCCCCCGGCTCGGCCCCCGGCCAGCGCCGGCACCCGACCCCGGGGAGCACCCGGGAGGGGGACCGCGGCTGCGCCCGCGGCGCGCGGGCCGGGGAGCGGCGCCCGGGCCCGGGCAGTACCCCCCCCCTTAGGTCTCCCCCCCCTTCTTTGGCTGAAGAAACTTCGAAAAGGTCCGGGTTCAGGATATTGGACTCCGGTTCCCCAACCCCTCTTTTGGGGCCGAAAACCCCTCCAATCAACAAGAAAAAAAACCCACCCCCGAATCTTATGTCTAGGATGTCCTTTTTCTTCAAAGACTCAGGGGGATTCTAGCAAGGAGTGGAGCCGCTCCTCTGGGAGAACCGGGTCAGGACCAGAGGCTTAAGGCGGGAGACGTAGAAGGCGTGAGGAATCCTAAGAGAAGGCGGGTAGGCAGAGCTCGTAGCACACGGGATTAATCTGACGGGGAGCACTCTAAAAGGCCCCGAAATCGTGGACCCAAATTTGGCTGGGGCCTTGAGGCGTCGTGTCTGGGAGAGGCCCCCCCTATTCCCCCGGCGGAAAGTGGCGGCGGCCCCTCCTTCTCTTGCGGCCTGGGGCTTCATGCGGGAGAAAACCCGGGTTAAGGCAAGTCGGGTCTCCCGCCAAAAGTCTTAAGTCCACACTTGGGTTTTCCACAAGGAACCTCGGAAGTCTAGCCCAAGGGGGGGGGCGGGCGTGGGTGACGACCCCTAGCCCCCCAGGAATGGAGAAACGCCTGTAGAACAGGTCCGTGGTTGTGGAGAAATTCGGCCAGGGAAGCACTCGGCCCATTGCCTGACGGCCGGGGAAAAGAAATGGCGCAGGTATTCGCCCCAAACCTGATTTACCCCTCCACTTGACCATTCGTCTGGGGGGTGGTGAGAAGAAAAGTCCCAATTTAAATTTAAGCGGGGAAAACAGGGCCCCCCAAAAATTTTGAGACAAATTGGACACCCCCCATCAGACACATATCGAAGGTAACCCGCAGACGAAAAAAATGGTGAAGAAAAAAGTCCCCCGTTGAGGGGCCAGGGGAAAACCCGGGGGTGGCAGAAGTGGGGCATTTTAGAAAATCTATCCGTGACCACCCCGAGACAGAATTTCCCCGAAGAGGGCGGAAGTCCGTAATGAAGCCTGCCCATGTGTGCCATGGAACTCGGGATGGGGAAGGGACTAAGAACCCGAGGGCCTAGGCTGGACCTTGTTCCGCACTGTGTCACAGGCGAGAACAAAGTCTTTGGAGTCCGGGGCAGGGTCGGCCACCATAGCGCCGTGAGATGAGGGCGTGGGACTTTCGTATGCCCGGGGTGACCAGCCCGAAAAAGAACATGCCCCCCCCAGAATTCTCCGTCTGAGCGCAACAACTAGGGTTTTTGGTGGTACCCCCGAAGGGCCACCGGAGCCAAGGGGATCAGCCCTTCGGGGGCAATGATGGCTGGGAACAGGTTTTCTCCATGACGTCAAGGCTCGGGAGAGGGGGGATCAGCCTTGACGTTTTTCCCTGGGCCCCAATGTATCCTGAAATTAAAGCGAGAGAAAAAAAGAGCCCCCTGGCCTGGCGAGGATTCAGACGCGGGGGCCTCTGGGGGAGTAGATTCTTGTGGTCGTAAGAGTGAATGGGTGACGGGCCCCTCCAGCAAATGTCGCCATCCCAGTGCCAATTTGATGGCCAGCAGCTCTCGATCCCAATTTTAGTTGCGTTTAAAACCGGCGAAAGGGCCTGGAGAAGAAACCGCAAGAGACCGCTGCCTTTGGGCCCTTTTGAGTCAGGACCGCCCCGCTCCCCGGACGAGGGCCCCCTTCCAGGCAAGGGCCTACCCGGGTCGGACAACCAGGATAGGTGCAGAAAAAACGCTGACTTCATCGAGAGAAGCTTCCCAGTGACGGGGACCAACATTTCGGGGTTTCAATTTTTCCGGGGGGAGGGGCCACGATGGAGCCCCGCAAAAGAAGTGGGGAATAAACTGCCGGTAATAGTTGGCGAATCCGGAACGTTGAATCCCCGAAGCCCGACGGGGGTGGCCAGCGGTCGCGGACAGCTTAGCTGGGTCCATCTGCAACCCGGTCGGGGGGCTATGTATCCCAGGAAAAAGGGAAGGTGGCTGGTGGAACCGACACTTCTCCGCTTGGGGCCATACAGTCATTGTTCCGCAGGCGTCGCAGGACGGCTCTTTTACCCGATGATCTGTCTCAAGAAAAAAAACAGAAGTGCCAGGTACACTATGACGCAGGGGTAAGCAAGTCTCTGAATACTCATTGGACGAAATCCTGAATAGGGGGGGGCGTTTCTAGCCCAAAGGGTTACAGATACTCGAATGGCCTCCCGGGGGTTGAAGGCTGTTTTTCCCCCCCGTCCCCCTCACGATTCTGACGAGGGTTATAGCACCCGGGCCCCCGGTCCAATTTAGAAAACCCTTGGCTCCAGAAGACGATCAAAGAGCTCCGATATCAGGGGAGAGGGGATCTTTCTTTACCGTGATCGTTTTAGCCCCCCTGTAACTATACACGGCCGAAGAGACCCGTTTTTTTGGACGAAAAAAAAACCAGCCCCGGCGGGCGAGGAGGTTTGGGAAAGAATCCCCTTTCCCCAAATTTTCCTGTATTAAGCCGACATTGCCGAGTCTCGGGCAAGACGAGGGTAGGGCCCGAACCCCGTGGAGGACTTGTTCCGGGAAGGAGGTCTATGGGACGTCATATGGACGAGTGGAGGGAGCTTCTCAGCCTGTTTCTCGGAGAACACATCGCCAAAAAACCTGGTTACTCGGCCGCAGGGCCCGGGAACGGCTTGACAGACGGGGGGGGGAAGTGGTAGGGACCGGGCGTGGGACCTCCAAGATGGTTTTTGGATTCCGGGCCCCAACGCAGGACTTCCCTGCCCTTTCCCAAACGAGCGTAGGGGCGTGACTTTTCACCAGGGGGGCCCCCAAGGGTCGCCGGGAAGACGGGACAGGACGTGGGAATAAATTTTTCTTTATGTAGAGCCCCCACACGGGAGTCACCGCCGGGGTTTTATCTGGATGGGGTCAGTGAGGAGCTCCCCATGACCGAGGATAAGCAGCGGGTTCTCCAGGGCCGGACCACAGGTATGTGGACCCGGGTTACCATGGGGGTAAAAATGAAGTTCCCGGGAACCCCGAATCCAGGGAAGGGGAGAACTCCCGGGAAAGCGGGGGCCACACAGAAGTCACCTCCAGGGATCTTAAAAAGTGGAAGGGGGAAACTGCACCTAGGACCGCCTCTCCCACCACCTAGGTGAGGCGTTTCCCCGGGGGCTGAGGACGAAGGGGGGAAAATCTGCGGAAGTGGGCCGGGGTGGCGCAGTAAGGCATAGCTTTTCTGACACGCGGTTCAGTTCTTGCCTGTTAAGTGGGCCCGGTCCCTTGCATAGGTTTCCCCCTCTGCGGCTTGAGGCGGTGGAATTTGGAGAATGCTGGAACACAGGGCCAGGTGAAAACCCCCGACGAGGCGACAGCCTCTCTTTTTGGCAAAGCTCCTCCTGCCCCCCGCGAACCCTTTTATATGAGGGGGGGGCAAGAGAATTAACTCGTTCAGGGAGGCGGGAGGGCCCCTTTCGCCCCAAAACGTCTTTTTTCCCTGCTGGACAGACCCTTTTTGAAGGTAGCGCAGAGGGCGGCATTGTTCCATGGGCTCCCCAAACCAGGGGCGGAATTGAAACCCCATAGTCACCCACAAAGATTGCCCTGACGAAGGGTCAAGAGGGGGTCCTCAGCGGAGGAAGCCGCGCCCCGGGTCCTCGAAGACGGTGCGGAATTCCGGAGGAAGGTTGTAGGTCGGGTCACCGGGGTTTTTGTTCCCGCCCAGAGGGGGGTTTTCCCAACCAAGCCCTTCCCCCAAAGTAGACTCACCACAAAGCCACTTTGGGGCCTCTCCCAGGGAACTATCCGCCATCAGTCCACTCATAAGGGATGCGTAATGAAAAAACCCCCCCGAGCTTGGGATCCCCCGGGAAAGTTGGAGGGTAGAGGGAGCCCAAGCTTGGGTCCCCGGGGCCAACGGAACTGCAGAAAAAGACGGAGCCACGGGCGGAGGCGAGATGCTGCTGGGATGCAAGGGCTGACCCTCATGGGGAGAGCTGGCCCAACTGCTGACTTGTTTGCGATCTGTTGCATTGCTGACAACAATGTTGTAAGATCCGCGATGCTTGGCAGGGGCACCCTTGGGGGATCCATGGCTGGATCTAACGTAAAAGGGGGGGGGAGTGGATCCACTGGACCCCCGAAGCGATGATAGCTAAGCCACGCCAGGGAAGGAATCTAAGTAGCCCCCGGTTTTCAAAAAAGAGCCCGCCGCAAAGCGGGATGGACTTGCTGCGGGTGAGGTACCGGTCGTCCCCCCTGACGTGACTTGCTTGCGTGGCAGCCCCAGGTGCAGCGTGGGTTTCAGAATCGTGTCCGAAATCGTAGTCGTGGGCAGGCAGAAGGGGAGGGGGGCGGGCAGAGGTTGGGTCGAGACGGGCGGAAGGGCAGGGGGAGCGGCAAGGGTTCGGAGTGGAAAAGTAGCGAGGGGTCTGGTAAAAACGGTAAGTCGAGAGTATGGTTTTGAACGCTTTCACTAGGGCAAGGGGCATCTAGATCCCCAAGGAGTGTAGTGGGGGCGTATCCTTTGTAGGGGAAGCGCCTGGCAAATTAGCCAATAATCGGGGCGGCCTTTTAAATCCCCGGGAACGAGCGCCCCGCGCCCCTTAGGACACAGGCACGGGCCTCGGCCGGCAGAGGGCGCGGACGGCACGGACGCGGTCAGGTAATCCACGGGCAGACGCCCCCCCCCGGCCCGGCCCGCGGCCCCCGGGGGCACCCCCCCCCGGGGGGCACCCGGGTGGGGGTCCCCGGCGGGGCCCCGGCCCCCGGGCCGGGGAGCGGCGCCGGCCGTGACACTGTGTTGCTGGTTTTGACGGGGGTTCGAGAGACTTGGTTTTTGATAATATATATTTTTTATCTCTTGAAAAATTAGTAAAGGTTAAGTTTTTAAAAAAAAATCCCCTCTTTTTGGTCTTATTTTTCCCTAAATAACTCACAAACTTCCAGAACTCCCTATGAGGGAAAAAAAATGGGGATTTTTAACCCCTAATAACTGCTTCACCCGAAGTAAAAAGTCCCGATGCCTATTTTTTCATACCCAGTTATTCAACTCTATTGGAAAAAAACATCGCCTTTACAACAACCACCCAACAAATTTTGTCCCATTTAAAACCGGCATGGGTCAAAATTTTTGCAAATTGAAGAACATGAGTTCCAAATATCCGGGCGAAAAAATTACCACACATGATACAGCAGCAGGGATAGAAGCAATTCTACACACATGGATCAGAGAATCAGTCACACCTTTTAAATTATTTTTGGAAAAACCTTTATTTATTATGAAAATGGACTGGATGGAAGCTTCTTTAAGGAGACCCAAACGGAGAACTACTTTGAGGTTTGGGAAAGTTTCATGTTGCAGTTGCTGGAAGAAAATCAACACACAATTAGAGATTGCTTCTCCCTTACTTTATGGTACCAGAGTGTTGGTGGGTTGACTGAAACGACAATTGCCAATGGTCTATGTCCTGGGGTGTCCGTGGCGCTACGCATGAACCTGTAAGTACTAATCTCATCAGTGAGCGAGTTCATTTGTGTACTAGGAAGGGAGATAGATTTGGACCGCATATCCTCAAAACATAGGTTGATCTAATGCTTCTCAGCAAAAATTACAAAAATGAACAGGAAGTTCTTAATGTACTTTTTGATCAAACGGTATAGGCCCACTTGCCACTTCACAGCGACCTCTTTAAAGTGGGTCCCTATACTACACCTGCAGTCTGCTTGCAGGGAGCTCAAGAGAGGTAAGTTGTGTCAACCTTTCCTTTTTTGGTGTTGGTGCTGTGTGGTGGCCATTGCTACTTGTGGGGTGGTGCAGCCCAGAGCCAGGGGGCTAGGCCTAGCAGCAATGGTGCTGCGGACCACTGGTTGTGCCCCTTGCTGGTGTGGTTATTGCTGCAGCGGTGGCCGTCATGCAGTGCTGTATCCATTAGTGTAGGGACCCACTTAATAGAGGTCACCGTGAAGTGGCAAGTAGGCCTATATTGTTTGATCAAAAAGTATACTAACAACCTCCTGTTCATTTTTGTAAAGTTTTGCTGAGAAGCATTAGATCAACTTACAGTATGAGGATGTGCGGTCCATGCCTCTCCCTTCCGCGTTTGAGTTAATTTATTTACTATTAGAAGGTTCACACCTTTTTGTTTTTGGATATGTCTGAACCCTATTAAGGCGCTGTCTCTGTCTCCACACCCTGTCTCTCTGACAGAATCAACGTCATGGTGATAAGATTAACCAGTTAAACCACTAAGGGGGTGGATGAGATGGCACAGACTGGAAACCTTTTGGTCTGCCAGCATTGATTAAGTAACAGCATTTTTGAAGTGACTATGAATTTTGACCGAATTATGGCCGAAGTGGGCAGAAGGGGCAGAAACGTATCTTTGTAAGTAGCTAGGCTTTCTTACCTGCAGCTTACATTTGCTTACATTGCAATCTACTTGCTGCCTTCTTCCTCCTTTCCTACCGCCCAGTCATGCCTCCAAACAATCTACCACTTACCCTCTCCCTTCCCTCACCATGCAGCACTCATCATTACTTACTTTTTTACCTACCCCCAAAACCCTCCTCTTTTTAG
>JAODAL010065084.1:0-18397 GCA_025379985.1 Phyllomedusa bahiana | reverse complement strand
TGTTCAAGAGATAAAGAAGATTCTATCTACTGCCTGCTGCTTTTGTACACAAATTTATCTAGGTTACTGACCACCTATCTCTGCTCTGATTGCTCAAAGCAGCCCTCTTCGACCATGGTGGATCTCTTTGTTGAGTCTTATCAGTAGCACATAAGCTTGTTTATTTAAGTTAATGACATGCTTTAACCCTTAGAGCTCTGTAGCCTTGTACACTACAGTTTTTAAACCTCCAGCACTAATGTCCCTCTAACAAGCTCATCTCGATATATCAAAGCTGATATGTTGTAGAACCACCCACAGTCTAACCAGGAAGTGAGAGTCTAAAGCTGGCTATGGCTCTGTGGGAAAGCATGGTGAGACAACCACTTTAAGTGTTTTTAAATGTGAAAAGCAATGAATATTTTCATGTGCATATTGAAAGATAAGGGTATGTTCACGTCTGTTTTTTTTCTATTGGCGATTCCTCAAATTTCTGCTGAGGATTTTATATATGCACAGTTTTCTTTTACCTCAGATTTGGATATGGGTTAGGCCCATTTTAATGGGCTAACCCATGTTATGCCTGCAAAAGCAAAATCCGAACAGGATCTGCTTCAAACAATGGTCATGTCCATTCTTTTTTTTCTTTCTGCATCGCAGATTTGAAGTCCATGGTGTGGAAAATCCATGTTGTAGTTCACAGTGTGAGCTATAGCTGGGACTGGCCATTCAAATGAGTTGGCTTGCGCGTCAAATTCCACATTCAAATCCGTCACGCGAATATACCTTAATACACCATAGAGTTGACTAAAGTTCTAGCAGACGTAGGTCGAACGGGTTACTCAGAAGCAAGATCATTATATCTTTTTATAGGGAATAACAAGTTGATGGCTTTCTGTTGTCTAATACTTAAATGTAACCTTTAGTTACTGTTGCTGTTACTTTCCGGTCAATAGGTGTTGAAGGGCCCTCACGTTTTGCTATGGGGCCTCATGAATATTAGTTACGCCCCTGTAACATATAATCTGATAATGGAAGGTGTTAGTGCATATAAGGGCATCCTCATTTAATACATTTTGGGCGCGGTATGGTTTATTATCACAAATCCTCGATCTAGATCAAGCCTGCACAACATGTGGCCTGCCAAAGGACTTCTGGCAGCCGGTAAAAAAAAAAAATGTAGATCATACATACAGAATCATGGCCGCCATAAAGGCAGTACAGGGGGTACTGCTATATGGGGCCCGGTGAAACAAAGGGGCCCGCTGCAAGAAATGTACTGCATTGCTGTGCTTTCCTGCACAAAAAACGAGTCCAAAACTGCACCGAAAAACGCACCTGCATTTTTGGATGCGTTTATTGTGCAGAAAGGCACAGCAATTAATGCAGTACATTTCTGCACGAAAAAAACGCACCAAAAAAAAATGCTCCGTATGAAAGCACCCCTAGGGTATGTTCACACAGCTTATTTGCATACTGTTTGGACGCTAATTTTTCAGCGCCCAAAACAGGATCAAAACCTCATCTGAAACATGCTTTTTCAGAAGTGGTTTTAGACACATTCCTCAGCACATTTTTGATGCGCTTTTGGACGAGGTTTTGGATCAGGTTTTCAACACTGTTTTCACCCATATAAATTAGGTTTTGGACAAGGTTTTGAAGCTCTCCATTGACTCCTATGGGGATGTTCATTGTTGAAAACACTTCAAGAATTGACATGACGCTTCTTTTTAAGCACCCAAAACAGCGGAAAAGCCTCATCGTGTGTGACCTACAACGCTGCTTTGGTTTTTGTGGACTAAAGTGTTGTTTTCATAGGCACCATTTTCAGATACCTATGACTTTTTGATCACTTTTTAGTGCAATTTTTGGGGACGCATAGCAACCCCACAAAAAATTGGTGCTTTGAATTTTTTTGGGGGGGCCATCCACCATGTGGGATAATTATGTATAGCAGAATAGTGTGGCAGGGTGTAATAAGAGCACTAAGATGGTGGCCTGGGGGCCTTGTTGTGTCGCAGGGGAGTCGGTCAGGAAGTGGAAAGGGGCAACCCCTCATTGTATAACTGCTAAAATGCCACAGTCCCATTATCCGCAGCACATTATTAGTTCAGCGGTCTGGATCCGCGTTATCTCCAGTCCTGGCCACTGAAGGCAGGTGCTGGCTGTAGCTAACAACCGGCACCCGTCGTGTATGCAGCAGGCTCAGCTTCTGAGCCCGCTCCATACATGTTTGCGCCCCATGATTAATAGGCAGTGATAGGAGCCCTAGGCGGTTGCTTACCTCCACCTATTCATCGTCCTGGAAGTGGGCACGTGGTCCCTGATGAAGCGGGCCTTGTGTAGCCTGGGAAACACGTTGTTTTAACTTGTACTTTTATGCTTTTATTTGTAATAAAGCCGACTCTTATTAATAAGGAATTCCAGTGCCGGTATCTTTTTATTACATTTCCAAAAAGGTTTAGTGCTCCCGATACTTTTTATATGCTCGGAGCTGAGGCAGCTGCGACCCTTCTTTCAATGTAAATAATCTTGAGGCAGAAAGTCTGTCTTGATCATGTCCAAATGACACGTGCACTCCACAGCACATTGTATCTGCTATCTTGTAGCTAACACTGCACCTGTGTCTATTGGACATGATCAAGACAGGGCTTCTGAATTTTTTTCCATTCACAGATGGCAAGCAGAGACTTTGACATCAGCAAGGAATTGCTAGAGTATTGCAGGATCCTAAACGTATAAACACTCAGAGTGTGGTATAGCTTTCTCCTATATGTGGAAGGCTGATAGCAGGGTTATACGCAGTATGACATTCATAGTCTGGTGGGTTGTGTCCTGTCTAGTCGGCTCTGCCACCAGACTGCCCCACTCATAATCTTCACTGGTCACAGTGTGTGGTCACGGCCATGCTCAGAGCTATTATTCCTCTTCTGTCTGATGATACAGATTTTGTGATGAGAAGTGAGGTCATTTTCACCCCTCGCTGCTCTCTAGTTAAGCTCTGGACTGACCTCTATACAGGAGTGAAAAGTGTTCTATAAAAGTGCCTGCTGAGGCCTAACCCGCTGCTGCGGCGCTGCCAGTCTGCACTGCGGAGAGATGTTATTATTGCACGACATGACAGAGGCTATGCCGCTGCCCATCCACTTCATGCCCACACACATCCAAAGCATCCAATTAGCCTCTCAGGAACGCGTGTGCAATTTACTGCAAGCCTATAACTATTAATACACAGTATCACAAAGCTTCTCTTCATTAGGTAATTACCAGGTGATTTCTATAAAAGCATAACACTTAACTAAAGCGCGTTCTGTACTGTTTGCTGAAAATGTACTGTAAACAGCGCACAATTTCGCCTGGTTATCTATGTGCAGGCTGGCAGCTCAGCTGTTCACACCTATTAGTGACCAAAGCCGGGCAGGTCCATGCTTCTATCCAGTTTTAATGGATGGATTAAAGCTGTGTTCTTTCTATGCTCTATGTATCCACTATATACAGTTGAAACCAGACATTTACATACACTATATAAAAATACACGCAGGTTTTTCTCACTTTCTGACATGAAATCAGAATAAACCTTACCTGTTTTAGGTCAATTACGAACCAAAATTAGTTATATTTGCCAAATGCCAGAATAATCAGAGAGAGAGAATCTTTAAGGCATTTTTAGTATTTTCTGTAAAGTCAAGTTTACATACACTAGGATTACTATGCCTTCAAACAGTTTGGGACAGCCCGTATGAAGATGTCATGTCTGTGGAAGCTTCTGATTATTGGTAACATTAGAGTTAGAGATACACCTGTGACTGTATTTTAAGGCACACCAGAAACACACTGCTTATGGGTGTAACATCATGGGAAAGTCTAAAGAAATCATCCAAGATATCAGGAAGAGAATTGTGGACTTGCGCAAGTCTGGATCATCCCTGGGTGCAATTTCCAGATACCTGAAGGTGCCTCGTTCATCTGTATAAACAATTATATACAAGTACAACAAGATGGGAATGTCCAGTCCTCATACCGCTCAGGAAGGAGGCAGGTTCTGTGTCTCAGAGATGAATGTGCTTTGGTCCATCATGTGCATATCAACCCAAGAACAAAAGCAAAAGACCTAGTGAAGATGCTGGTGGAATCTGGTAAGATAGAGTCATTATCCAAAGTGAAACGAGTACTGTATCAAAATGGGCTGAAAGGCCACTCTGCCAGGAAGAAGCCATTACTCCAAAAGAAACATATAAAAGCCAGATTAATGTTTGCAGATGCACACAGGGACAAAGACCTACATTTTTGGAGACATGTCCTGTGGTCTGATGAAACTAAAATTGAACTGTTTGGCCATAATGACCATCGTTACGTTTGGAGGAACAAGGGAGAAGCTTGGAAGCCTAAGAAAACCGTCCCAGCCGGTGGCGGAACTACCGCCATAGCAGACATTGCAACTGCTACCGGGCCACACTCCCTTGGAGCCCGGCCGGCAGCAAACAGAAACTTCCTGCTGGGCCCTGTCATAAGTAGTGTCACTAGGGAGCAGCCCGGTCACCTCACAGCTCTACAGGGTTGCTTAAAAGTATCTTAAGAGATCTTCTTCCTCAGCAGCCCCCTCTTCCCCTCTCCTCTGTGCGGACACTGCTGTATGTGACCCCCTCCCTTCAGTGCACAGTGGAGGAGGGGTGTCTGCACTGCCGGGGCAGAGAGAAGCTCACTACAGGAAGCTGCTGCCATGTCTCCCCTCCCCCCTTGCCCCCTCTGTGTCTTACTGAGACGTCTGGACTGCATACAAGTAGGTGTGTGTATAGGGATGTGACTGTATGTATAGATGTGTCTGTATGAATATATGTCTTTGTGTGTAGTAGATGTGTAAATGTATATGTATGTCTTGGTGTTTGTGATGTGTGTATGTAATATCTATGTAAGTGACCAGTATTCAGTGCAGGGTGAAGAGGGTGAAGCGTCCACAACAAAAACATGAAGTAAAATGTATTGTGTAAACATAGAATTGCTGTCCACTAATATCAAAAATATCAGTACGTGTCTGGCGTGTGACCGGTGCATGCGGGATCTGTCTTGTGTGTGACCGGTGTGTGCGGGATGTGTCTGGGGTGTGACTGGTGTGTATGGGATGTGTCTGGCATGTGACCACTGTGTGCGGAATGTGTCTAGCGTGTGACCGGTGTGTGTGGGATGTGTCTGGCGTGTGACTGGTGTGTGCGAGAAGTGTCTGGTGTTTGACTGGTGTGTTTGGAATGTGTCTGGCGTGTGACCGGTGTGTGTGGGATGTGTCTAGCGTTTGAACGGTGTGTGCGGAATGCGTCTAGCGTGTGACCGGTGTGTGTGGGATGTGTATAGTGTGTGATAGGTGTGTGCAGAATGTGCATAACGTGTGACCGGTGTGTGTGGGATATGTCTAGCGTGTGACCAGTGGGTGCAGGATGTGTCTAGCGTGTGATCGGTGGGTGCAAGACGTGTCTAGCGTGTGAACGGTGTGTGCGGGAATGTGTCTAGTGTGTGACCGGTGTGTGTGGAATGTGTCTGGCGCGTGACCGATCTGTGCGGCATGTGTCTAGCGTGTGACCGGTGTGTGCAGGATGCGTTTGACGTGTTAACGGTGTGTGTGGAATGTGTCTGGCGCGTGACCGATGTGTGCGGCATGTGTCTAGCGTGTGACCTGTGTGCGGGATGTTTCTGGCGTATTACCGGTGTGTGTGGGATGTGTCTGGCGTGTGACCTGTGTGTGCGTGATGTGTCGAATGTGTCTAGCGTGTGACCGGTGTGTGCGGGATGTGTCTGGTGTGTGAGTGGTGTATGCAGAATGTATCTGGTGAACACTATTTTTTCCGTTATTCTTGATGGAACACGTGATAAGTTAAATTTTTTTTTGGACAGACCGGGAGGGGAGGGCCCCATTGAAAAGTTTGCTATGGGGCCCTGCCATTTCTAGTTCCGCCCCTGATCCCAAATATGGAACACGGGGATGGCAGCATCATGTTGTGGGGTTGTTTTGCTGCAAGAGGGACTGGTACACTTCACAAAACAGATTTCATCATGAGGAAAGAAGATTATGTGGCAATACTAAAGCAACATCTCAAGACATCAGCCAGGAAGTTAAAGCTTGGGCAGAAATGGGCCTTCCAAATGGAAAATGACCCGAAGCATACTGCCTACTGCCAAGCTGGTTAGAAAGTAGCTTAAGGATAACCAAGTCAATGTTTTGGAGTGGCCATCACAAAGCCCTGATCTCAATCCTATTGAAAATGTATGGGCAAAGCTGAAAAGGCAGGTGCGAGCAAGTTGACCTACAAACATGGTCCAGTTACACCAGTTTTGTCAGGTGGAATGGGCTAAAATTCCTACCAACTATTGTGAGAAGCTTGTGGAAGGATATCCAAAACATTTGACACAAGTCATACAGTTTAAGGGCAATGCTACCAAATACTAATGAAATGTATGTAAACTTTTGACTTTGCAGAAAGTATTAAAAATGTGTAACGGCTGGGTAGTGGATCCTCTGGACCACCGCAAGCGATGATAGCTAAGCCACGCCAGGGAGCGGAATCTAAGTAGCCCCCGGTTTTAACCAGAGCCCGCCGCAAAGCGGGATGGACTTGCTGCGGCGTGAGGCTACCAGGTCGCTACCCCTGAGTGACTTGCTTGCGGTGGCAGCCGAGGTGCAGCGTAGTACAGAATCGCAATCCAAGAATCGTAGTTGTGGGCTGGCAGTAAGGTCAGGGCTGGCGGCAATGGTTCCTGGTTGTGGGCAGGCAGCTAGGTCAGGACGGGCGGCTGAGGTTTGAAGTCGAGGAACGTAGCAAAGGGTCTGGTACACGGTAAGGTGAGAATACACTTGAGGAACGCTTTCTCTAAGGCTCGGGGCAACATAGATCCAGCAAGGAGTGTTTGAGGAGTGTCACCTTAAATAGGGGAAGCGCCCGGCAATCAGCCAATTACTGGGGCGCTGGCCCTTTAAATTTCCGAGAGCGGCCGGCAGAGGGCGCGGACGAGGTCAGGTGAGTCTGTGAGCGCTGCCGGGGCTACCGCTCGTCCCGCGGCCAGCGGCACCACCCGACCCCGGCACACACCCGGGGGGGGGGGGACACGGGTTCGCCGCGGGCCGAGGAGCGGGTCCACCCGCGACAAAACGCCATAAAAATTCTCTCTCTCATTATTCTGGCATTCGGTAAATATGCCGTATATACTCGAGTATAAGCCGAGTTTTTCAGCACAAAAAATGTGCTGAGAAATCCGTCCTCGGCTTATACTGGAATCACTGTCGACGGTCGGCACTGTATTGGCCCATGCGCTGGCAGGGACACTTCTGCTACATGTGACTTCTCAGGGAGTGCATATAGCAGATTCCAGAGTCAGCCGACAGCATCTGAGCGCTGCCATGGCCCGGGCGCTGTCGGCAAACTCTTCACCTGTATGCGACTCTTCTGGGAAGGAGTCACATACTCCTCTGGGAAGGTGAAGATACCACTCCGGTAGTCACATTATTATGACTACCAACTAATATCCAGAAAAACCACCAGCACAGCAGACTCAGGGGAGAATATCTAACTGCCACCACAAAAACAACATTTCCCCACTCTTAGGGCTTGTTCACACGGCGTTTTGGATCCTTTTTACGGATCCGTTTTCGGCACTTGAAAAGCGCATCCGGAAAGCGGATCCGCAAAACGCAGCATTGGATACTTTATTTGGATCCGTTTTCAATGCTTTTTCACCTGCGTTTTACGCATCCGCTTTCTGGATGCGTTTTCGAGGGTCTCTCTCTCTCTCTCTCTCTCCCTCTCTCCCTCTCTCCCTCTGCCTCTGCCTCCAGCCATCAAATCCTCTGCCCCAGTCTCCAGCCATCAAATCCTCTGCCCCAGTCTCCAGCCATCAAATCCTCTGCCCCAGTCTCCAGCCATCAAATCCTCTGCCCCAGTCTCCAGCCATCAAATCCTCTGCCCCAGTCTCCAGCCATCAAATCCTCTGCCCCAGTCTCCAGCCATCAAATCCTCTGCCCCAGTCTCCAGCCATCAAATCCTCTGCCCCAGTCTCCAGCCATCAAATCCTCTGCCCCAGTCTCCAGCCATCAAATCCTCTGCCCCAGTCTCCAGCCATCAAATCCTCTGCCGCTCCTCACCTCCGCTCACGCGGCTCTCTTGCGCTCCCGCTGCAGAGCCTCACCTGCGCTGCCGCAGCCGCCCCGAGCCTCACCTGCGCTGCCGCCGCCGCCACCGAGCCTCACTGCGCTCCCGCTGCCGCCCCCCCGAGCTCACTGCGCTGACCCGTGCCGCTGCCGAGCCTCACCTGCGCTCCGCTGCCGCCGCCGAGCCCCACCTGCGCTCCCGCTGCCGCCGCCGAGCCTCACCTGCGCTGCCGCCGAGCCTCACCTGCGCTCCCGCTGCCGCCGCCGAGCCTCACCTGCGCTCCCGCTGCCGCCGCCGCCAGCGATCCCCGTCCAGCCTTCCAGTGCGCTTTTCGCATCCGCTGTGAGGATGCAAAGCGCCGCTGCTACGTACCAGGAGTGTGGAGCGCTTTTGGACAAGTGCCAAAAGTGGACTCCATTATCTCCTATGGGCGTTCAGTTGCGTAAAACGCAATAAGAATTGACATGTCAATTCTTAAAGCGGATGCGACAAGCGCAGCGCAGGAGAGCTCTGAAAAGCGCATCGCCGATCTCCCGTGAGAACAGCGATGCGCTTTTGCCATTGAACGCAATGTTAATCACACTGACAATTGTCAGATCCGTTTTGCAGATCCGTAAAACGGATCCGTAAAACGGATCACAAAAACGCCGTGTGAACACGCCCTTATGTGTATGGTACACCTATGATGCCGTGCTATTGCTTAACATCCATTTCTTGGTGCTGCTGTTTATTTGCAAACCCTTTGTTACATATTATGCAGGAATGATATTAATACATTCTTATAGAAGGCAGCTTGAGTACCCAAAGGGTTGAGTATCTAATGAATTTTTTGCAATCCGCAGTAAGTCCACATTTCCTGAGGCATTGTATACATTAATGGGATGGTATTTTATTAAAAAAACATTAATAAAACATAGTCTTAAACAACGTTACACAGATCAGTGCTTGAAGATGCAATTCCGTCAAGTGCTGAACCCAGCTCAACAAGAGCACAGTCACTTACAGAGGATATTATTCCTGAGCTGAATGTACAAGGTCTCTGACCGGCCTTCGAGTCTCCAAAGTTACAGAGCAGCTCATAAGACAAGACTGTGCATGGCTCAGCACTTGCACTGTGTAAGCGAAATATTAACACAGTATACACTAATGGGATCCATGACGTCAAAAAGTTCTGGCTCGCACTGTGTACCAAGTCAACACTGAATACCAAGACTATTTTTCTTGTCAGAATGCGATGAGTACCACATTCAATAAGCTCAAAAGCAGTGGAGTACCAAGAGTTTACTGTACTATGGCTTCTAGGTACACAGTTTGATATGGATATGAATTATTTCAGTAAATCTATAGTTCTATGAAGAGTATAAAAAGTCTGTCGTTTTTAAAATATGGCTGACAAGCTGCTCTTCTGTATGCAGTATATTTCCTTTATGCTGAGAATTGCACTTCCTTATCACCTTCCCCCAAAAAAGATTCTGCTTATTCCTTCTCTCACAGTATTATGGCTTATCAATGACTATAAACATGGCCACTTGTTGTTTTAGCTTTAAAGGATCATATTCAGCACTTTTTGTCAGTCAACAGTCGGATTTAGGTGACAGTAATTTGGCTTACCTGCAGCTGAATACAGGATTTCTCACTGCTGCCACTGGGTCATGTGACCTGCACTCGGACGTGCTGAAACACACAGCACGGTTGTGTGACCCAGAAGTGAAACTCTGTGCATTCCTATGGGATGTTCAAAGTCTGTCTCAAAGCAATGCGTAGAGATTCAGACTTTCTGTCGGCATTAAGGTCACAGTGTTTTTCAGCTAATCAGAGTGTATGTCATATAAGCTACAAGGCGTGTTGCATCAGCCAGAAATCCTGTATGCAGCTGCAGGTAACTAAAGTACTGGCACTACATTGTACCTGAAAACTATTTGTAAAAAACTAAGAGAAAAAAACAGACAAATGAAGCGGTCCTTTAAGATTATTAATAGGAAACACCCAAGGGCTATTAGCCGTATTTTCTCTGCATTCAGATATATTTCTTATTACAATTTAGATTTTTTCTACAATAAGTAGGTTTTGGCATTTACTAATCTCTCTGAAGTTATAATAAAAACCCAAGTGGGAATTAAAGGAGGTTTAAGGGTGAATTCACACATAGATTTCTTGCTTTCAGATCCATGTGTTTAAAGGGAACCTTATTCATGTTACTCAAGCCATGGGCAACATAAAATAGCTAAAGGTTTTCATATTTTTACTCTAAAATGCTACGGTCTTTCAGTCTATAGGTGTGTTCACAGTACAATAATGCATACATTGCAGGTATCCGTCAAGGTACCGTGAAAGGTACTCTGACAGATACCACAACACACCCGTGGTGGTCCCATAGGGAATAATAGGGCAGACGTAGCCCAGCTCTATTTCTAGATGATGTACGCTTTATCTGTGGGGACTCAATTATGCAGTAGACTACGCCATTGAGTCCTGTAAAATAAGCGTCTGCTGGGCTACGTCTGCCCTATCATTTGCTATGGGCTGCCACGGGCAGGGGCGTTGCTAGGGTCCTAAAACATCCGGGGCTCGGGCCCTTTGTGTTTTTCTGGGTAGGGCTGGGTTCACACGACATTTTTCGCGCCTCATTGTAAACTGCGGATGTTTTTTTACAGAGAAAAACCTTCTGTTCCTGTCACTAATTTTCTGCACATCCCACACAGATCCCGTCCATCTCCTCAGCAGTCACTGTACAGTAAAAATCACCAATGACAAATTTACTTTTTCAGAACTTCTCACCTTCATATGACAATACCCCTAAACAGTCACCAAAACATACACCTACACATGGAGCAAATCTACCAGACAAGTGATTGTTACTAAAACCCTCCTACAAAACCAAGACCCCAACCAAGTACTACTTAAGGCTCAAAGAAACCTGCCAGACCCTGACCGAACGCAACACCCACATGTGACTATCCACTGCACACAGGCCCTAGAGACATATATTACCGCCATACAGGGACCAGATAGTGGTAGATACTAGTTGTATGTAGGCTCTGCAGACATATAAGTGATTGCACTGCAGTTACATTTAGTAACTCACCGGAGACGTCTTTTCTGATCAGCGTCGTTCACTTGCCCTTTTCTTCTCCATCCGGTTCACACCTTCATGCTGATTGCTCCCGGCCAATACTTGTCCCTGAGGATTTGGACACAAATATCTTAGAATCCTCACATTTCCAGCAACTCCTTAATTATAGGTATAGCAGTCCCCTCAGTTAGGTATATAGGGGCACTGAAGCAGTATATGGGGCCACAGGCAGATATATGGGGCCACAGGCAGATATATAGGGCCACAGGCAGATATATAGGGGCCACAGGCAGGTATATAGGGGCCACAGGCAGGTATATGGGGCCAAAGGCAGTATATAGGGGGGCACAGGCAGTATATGGGGCCACGGGCAGGTATATAGGGGCACTGTATTTCACATGATTATTGAATGTGGATTTAGGGTCATTTATTTATTTACTCATGGTTTACCGTCAGAAACAAGTGCCAGTAGCTGAAGATATAACACTTTGATGCAATGTAAAGTAGTCAGTGCACGGCTTGTATAACAGTGTAAATTTGTTGTGCCCTCATAATAACACAAAACACAGCCATCAATGTCTGAACTGCTGGCAACAAATGTGAGTACACAAGTGAAAATGGACAAATTGTGCCCAAAACATCAATATTTTGTGTGGCCACCATTATTTTCCAGCACTGCCTTAACTCTCTTGGGCATGGAGGTCACTAGAGCTTCACAGGTTGCAGCCACTGAAATCCTCTTCCCTCCTCCATGACAACATCACAAAGCTGGTGGATGTTAGAGACCTTGCGCTTCTCCACCTTCTATTTGAGGATGCCCTAGAGACACTTAAAAAGGTTTTGGTCTGGAGTCATGCTTGGCCAGTCCAGCACCTGAGTTACCCTCAGTTTCCTTAGCTATGCAGTGGTCATCTTGGAGGTGTGTTTGGGGTCATTATCAAGTTGGAATACTGCCCTACATCGCAGTTTTCGAATAGAGGGGATCATGCTCTGCTTTATTATGTCACAGTACATGTTGGCCTTCATGGTTCCCTCAATGAACTGTAGCTCCCTACAGCCAGCAACAGTCGTGAAGCCCCAAACCACGACACTCCCACCACCATACTTCACTGTAGGCAGGCTTCACTTGTATTTGTACTCCTCCTAGTTTCCGCTACACATGCTTGACACCATCTCAACCAAATAATTATATCATGGTCTTATCAAACCACAGGACATAGTTCCAGTAATCCATGTCCTTAGTCTGCTTATATTCAGCAAACTGCTTGTGGGCTTTCTTGTGTATCATCTTTGGAAGACGTTTTCTTTCTCAGACGGCAGCCACACAGACAGACCAATTTGATACAGTATGACAGGATGACTTCCCACTCCTTTAACCTCTGCAGCAATGCTGGCAGCACTCATATGTGTAATTTGAAAAAAATAATCGCTGGCTATGACGCTGAGCACGAGCACTCAACTTCTTTGGTCAACCATGGTGAGATCTTTTCTGAAATGACCCTGTCTTGTTAAACCGCTGTATGGTCTTAGCCACCATGCTGCAGCTCAGTTTCAGGGTGTTGCCAATCTTCTTATAGCCTAGGCCATCTTTATGTAGAGCAACAAGTCTTTTTTTTTCAGATCCTTTGACAGTTCTTTGCCATGAGCTGCCATGTTGAACTTCCAGTGACCAGTTTGAGAGAGTATGAGAGTGATAGCACCAAATATAACACACCTGCTCCCCATTCATATCTGAAATCGTGTAACACTAATGAGATATCTTAAAGGAAAAATGTCAACATGGGCACAATTTATCCATTTTCACTTAGGAGTGTACTCACTTTTGTTGCCACTTTTGATTGCTGTGTGTCAATATGAGGGCACACCACATTTATACTGTTATACACTGACTACTTTACATTTTATCAAAGTGTCACATATTCTGTGTTGTTCCACGAAAAGATATAAAACAATATTTACAAAAATGTGAGGAGTGTACTCACGTTTGTGAGATACTGTACAAATTATTTAGGCGCATTTTACACAAGGTTTTAACCATTCCCATTGACATCAATAGTAAATTTCCACATTGTATGAATTACAATGCATATTTTGTATTGAAGTCAATGGGAATGGTTTACTTTTGGTTTTAGATGAGCATTTCAAGTTGCAAACCATGTGGATTCCAACTTGATATACTTATCATTTGCACATAGCCTTACGTTACGTTGGGTCTGTACCCAGTTTAATGGGTGTTTTACTCTGAAACCCCATATCGTCTCAGGATACAACATACCTTCTTGAGACATGGAAATCTGCAGCGATTTCTACCTTGTGTGAATAAACTCCTAGTTACTCAATCAGCATTATAAGATTACATAGGTAGGACACGGTATATTGTACAGTACTGTAATTTTCCTATGATTAAAACCATCTCTATATGTTGCACCCTCCTAAAAGGCCGTCTGACAGTATGCCGGCAGTATGCATTTGCCTGTCAGAGCTGCCTTAGAAATGACCTCCATGAATAATTGACTGCACTTCAGCCTCGATCACCATCATCACAGACTAAAGTGTTTTCTACATGGGCCTTGCTTCAGTAAGCAGCTTCCAGTGCAGTTGTTTTCATACAAGTCACACGTGCAAGGTGCCCTCTGCAGAATGGCCCCATGCCTCCATAACAAAAGCTTTGTTATTTTAAGGAAAAGTAATATGGAATAAGAGATGGATATCTGCAGGGGAGTTATAGGTCATTTTTGGAAAAGGTTTTCTATACACTGCATATATATTCATACCGTCATAAGGTATAACGTTATAAATTTCATGCGTTGGGCTAGGGGAAAGAAGGCTTGTATCGATAAAGTTCAACTGGGGTCAGTTTTATTTTACAAGGCAAACAATTCCTTTCTGACCTCCTCGGGGGTGGGGTACTGATTGGAAGGAGAGCACATTTTTTTTTTTTTAGCATAGAGGTTTGTGTTATTTATTTTAATCATTTTTTAAAGGCCATTATATTTACAGCCTGAAGAGTTTTTCTATTCACACGATCCTTTCTCCATTGGGGGTTTCAGTCTAAAATTCCAGTAATTTAAAAGTAGGTGGCATGTAGGTGAAACCCAGGGAGAACATACATTCTCCTGTTGTCCTTGGTAGGATTTGAACCCAGGACTCCAACACTGCAAAACAACAGTGCTAACCACTAAACCATTGCTCTGCTGCCTAATTGTCTTGAAAATTCTCCATAACATTGGGGCGCGGCTTGCGGTGAGGGTTTGCCCCCATGCTAATTAGTAGGTAGGGGGAAAAACCCCCGGCCCCCCGCAGGCCCGTGGGCCCGGGCAGGGGCCTTGAAAAACATTTTGAAAATTAAAACTGGGTCGTTTGGGCTGGTTTTTGGGCCGGGAAAAAGCGTCGGGAAACCCCCCCATAACCCGGGCCAAAAATCCTCGTGTAAAGGCCTTAGACAGTGTAAAGTTGGACTAGACAGTCTTACAGTGCACCACATTGATTAGTGTTGAGAAATCTGCCGCATATTAGAACTGTCTAGTCTAACTTCACACCTTTTGTAAGTTGACTTACTTTATGCCACCAATATTTTGGCACATTTTTTGGGCGCAAGGTGTCGCATGCAAAGCCACGTCCCCTATTCACAAAGCCACACTTACTTTACCAAAGCCATGCCCTTTTTCAAAATTTCTAAAACACATAATAAATGTGGTGTAAAGCCTGCACAACAATATCTTTTCAAGTAGTCTCAAAAATAGACTGGACCTCTATCCCCTGGTGAAGCCAGTTAGCTGGTGAAACATGTTGGGGAGGTCAGGCATTACATTTTAATTTGTGATTTTCTACCTCTTTTCACTGTTACCCGCTGCAGAGGGTTTCACAAGGAAACCTTATATGCTTCATGCCCATCAGATTAGGGATGATTGCCCAAGTAAGATGTTTTTGGATTCTTTATTGCAGTTAGCAAATCACTGTATATATAGGGTTTCCCTGCTGATATAATAGGTGGTGTTCCATCAGATTTGATAATAGAAAAGGAGTTATTCTTTCACCATTAGAAAGTGATAAATTGAGAGACTAGAAATCAGGTTTTTAAAGAGTGTGTTATAGAGGTTAAGTGTTGTACATAATAAAAGTTTTAGTGCTTTATAGACTGAGAACTGATAGAGTTTAAGTTTGCCTATGGCAAAATAGTAAATATAGTTATTCAACAATATCTTTGGCACAAATTGCACCAGAATTCTGATGCAACTGCCTTGATAAATGTGCCCCACTAGCATCTTTCTGGAGGAGCGGGAGTTTCCATACATCGTGACCTCTCAAAGATGTCATATTATCTCTCTGGATCAGTAGCACTTTACTCTTCTTTCTTTACAAGGCTGCATTCACACATTGCAGTCAGGTTGTGTTTTTTACCACCATTTTCTAAAACTTGGACAAAAATCCAAATTCAAATCCAAAGTCATTAAATAAATGTTTTTTTTTTTCTGATATGACCACCACCTTTGATGACACATCCTAAAGTGTGACTGCACTTATTGGCTTTTTACATGGATTGTATATCTGTTGAACAAATGTTCATAAGAATATTGGTTCCCTATCATTGTCCTGTGTAAGATGTCCTGGGATCAGCCAAAAACCGAGCAAACACTTATTCACTAACTGATTACATCTTTCATGCAGCAGAAAAAATCATTATTTGTCGGCAGCACATCTCCCTCCCGAAAAAGGAAGTATGCTGCCGACAATACAGAAAATAAACAGCCGCCTCCTTTTATCAGGTGCCCATTGACTTGCTGTAAGTCAATCAGTGCTTGTAAAAGGGCAATACTGCATCTTCCCATATAATATCCTATCCTAGTATCCATTCCTAACCACACATCCATTGAACAATTTTTGGAATGAATAGTTATTATGAAAATTATTTGTATTGATCTGGGTAAATGCCGAGGTGATAAAATAATCAATTTTTTTTTTTTTTAACAGGTTTTTATTTATAAAATTTTCAGAAAAAGAAATAGTACAAACTGAAATTCACACTTTGGGGCTGTTTACACGGCACAGGCAGGTACCGGTCGCAGGGGGACGCACACGGCCACTGGGGGGGGCGGCTTTTCTCCGTGGTTTGCGGAGAAAAGCCCTCCCCCTTCACATAGGCATGTTCATATTCCGCCCGAAAACCGGACGGAAGAATGAACATGTTCTATGTTTTTCGGACCACCGGCGGTCTTAAAAAACGCTAGGCAGAAAATCTGTGCAGTGGTCCGTGTAAAAGTTTTTTAGCCGGTTTGCAGCCAGTTTTCAAAACCTGAAAAACCGTGCCACGGGGACATGCCTTATCTGTGCAAACATAGTAATCACTCCAGAGCCATCTTTTCCATTGGGCACACTAGGAAGTTGCCCGGGGGCTCGACAAGTATAGGGGCCCCATGTGTGGCATGCTTGTCCTAGGAATACAAGAAACATGCCCAGGATCCCCTGGTGGGCTTTGCTTATTTTACTTTTTGTGTGTTTTTAGGATGTGCAAACGAATAAAAAACCATGGTGGAGAAGGGAGCAAAAGGCTTCCTGCCCTGCCAATCAGTCTCTTAGGATGCAGGCTGCCAGTGTCCAGTGATAAGTGGTGTGATAATATGAGTGTGCTTGGTGGTGGCGAGAGGCATGACCTAGTGTGATGTCATGTATTTGGACAAGATCCACTGCAGTGGTCTGCCTGGGGGCCCATAATGCTTTTATGAATCAGTCCATACTAGAAACAGACATTGTGCTTAGAATCCATCACTGTCCACTATGAAAAGATAATACACTGTAAGAAAGCATGAAAATCACAATACATTAGGTGAAAAACAATAACTAAATTGGTAATAGATAACCAATGTTAAAACAATATGATAGGAAAGCCCTCGGCCCCTCATTTGTCAAGTTATATTGGGAATATATTGCAGGTGTTGTCTCACTACAAGGATTGCTGTTTATGTTAAAGGTCTTGCAAAAACAAGTCACTTTGCAATATATGTCCATTACCAGTGTCCTACCTATTCCTGGATATCACCTCTTGTATGGGCTGCATCAGCTCCTGTGGTCGCTATAGCTACAGACCTGTTTGATCTCTCCTGATAGGCTGAGAGCACTGGTCGCTATAGCTACAGACCTGGCTTCTACTGCAGCCTAGCAGAAGCAAGTAAACACACCCCTGAATTCATAGTGAAATCAAGAAAACAGGACTGAGGTAAGATGAATCAATGTAGTTAGGACAACCCCTTTAATGAATGTGAATTTCATGTCACATAAAAGTAGACCTAATGGTGCACTAACTTATGGCGTCTCATACAGATGGAATATAGTTTTTCAGACAACCACCATCACGTCCAGTTTTCCCAATTTTTACATTTTTTTTGACTAGTGTTGTATTCGCTAGAAACCTATAACTTTTTTTCAGTAGCAGGAGGCAAAAAATCAGACAGTTTATTGCAGAGAGGAGAGAATCATATAAAATATAAATTCTAATAAATTATTTAAAATAGTTAAAGTGCTTAAAGGTAGAAAAAAGAAAAAAGTAGCAGCGCTGTATTAAACCATTGTATTAAATAGTTGCATAATAAAGATAAGTAATAAGATATATAAGTATACCTATGCCATATATTACCTAAGGTAATAAGTATATCCTCTCCGTATATTACCCTACTAACAGGGCTATTATACTCTAAGGGCGACATGTATGAAGACGCTTTACGCCAGTTTTCTGGCGTACACTGCGCCTCCCAGCCCGAATCCCAGTGTCGGACGCAGCGTTCGGCACTTTTGGCTGCGGTCCGCATGAAGGGGCGGGCAGTGGGCGGGCAGTGGGCGCGGTGGGGCGCGGGGTAGGCGTTCCGGGGCGGGACGCGGCGCGCTCGTATAGTCCGAGGCATGTACCAGCATGGCTCGCCAAATCGCGGCGCTCGGCAGCTCCGACAAGCAGACCAGGTTTTTTTTGGTCTAAATCCTCCGACAGAGGCAAAGTGAAGCAGGATCGGAACATGCGAGGAAGCGGATCGAGATCGCGACAGAAGTCTCGGCGCTCCGCTCCGTGCAGCAGGAGTGTGATTCCCGAAAAAATCGCCTTTATAAAGGCGGAAAACAGTATCAGAAAAGAGCTGAATGTACAAAATACACAAATAAAAAAAAAAAAAAAAATTTTTTCCCCAAAAACTAGAAAGGCACAATATCAGAAAAATTTTTTGGAAAA
>JAODAL010065083.1:0-18398 GCA_025379985.1 Phyllomedusa bahiana | reverse complement strand
GGGAAAAAATTTCCCAATTTTCCCCTTTCATGCCACTTTTTTTAGATGATTTAAATCCCATATGGGAGTTGTAGTTTCCAAAACAGGGGGGAGGGCCGCATTTTAAAGGATGCCTGATTTTTGACCTATGAGGGGGGGTTTTTTTTGGGCTTGAAAAAAATTTTTTGAATTGTTTTGGAAATTTTGGCTGTCTTTTTCCCGGTTTTTTAGATTTTCCCAAAAAATCCCCCCCCCCCCAAAAAAAAAAAGGGGTTAACAAAAATTTCCGTTCTTATTGTGCATGTTCCAAGCTTCTTTTTACAAAAACGGCGGTTTTTAAATCGGGCCTGGGGGAAAACCCAAGGGGGTTCTGGGGGAAATGAATTTAGGTCGGATTTTAATGGCATTGGGAATCCAAAAAAAAAAAAAAAAGGTGTAAAAATCCAATGAAAACCCCAGGGCCGTTTTGCCCTTACCCTAAGTGAGGGGGTTTATGGACATTTAGAGGCAGCAAAATAAAAACTTCTGCGTTTTTTAAAAAGGGTTTAAAGGGGAAAAATTTAAATTTTTTTTTCCCCTGTTTCCCTGAAAAAAAAAGACAGGGTCTTATTTTAAATTTTTTGCCCCTAAAAGGGAGCTAAGACTTTTTTTTGGGGGGAATTTTTTTTTATTTCATTGAACAAAAATTTTCACATTTTTTGGTTAAAACAAAACTCAACTTTTTAATTAAACAAAAGGGCACCCAAAACTCTGAATTTCAAAACCCCTAAAAAAATTGCACTTTGTCTTATTTTCGGGGGTTTGTCTTATTTTGGGGGGGGAAACAATTTTAAAAAATTATTTTAAAAAAATTTTATAAGTTGCTTGCTTGAAACCAAATTATGAAATTAGTTATTATTTTTTTGTTTTTTAATGCAGAAAATGGAAGTTTTATTTTAAAAATATGGGGAAATCGGGAAAAAAATTCTATGTTGAGGACAGGCCCCCCCCCCCTAAACAGATCATATGAAGTGGAAAAAAAATATCTTTTTAAAAGAGTATTGTTTTTGGGATTGGGGGAAAATTTTGTGCAAAACAAAGGGGGTTTTTTAGCAGTTTACATTTCCCGTTATAGTTTCTGACCAATGTTTGACAGGGGAAATATCACACCCTTTCCCTTTCTGTCTTTCCCCAAAACTAAGTTTTATGGTGTTTATTTAAGTTTCGGGCCCAAAAAGTTAAAACCCAAAAGTGTGTTCCCGGGCTTTAAAATTCCCAAAAATCCATAAATCTTTATAGGTCATGGTTTTTAAATTTTTTGAATTTGGGTAACGGGGTTACATTAAAATCGGGGTCATATAGGGGCCCTTATGAAAAAAAACACTTTACATTTTAAAAGTACATTTATGGCGATTTTTGCAAAAAGGGCCCTTCTGTAATTTTCTTTTATCCCAAACCATCACAACTTTTTAAGGGGGAATTTTCTCACCAAAAAGGGTTTAGTTGTAAAAAGGGTGGGGAAAGGAAAATGAAGGATTTTCCAAAAATACATTGCGGTTTTTGTTTTTGTTTTGTGTAAAAAACCGTTTTTTTTTGGTTACCGCCCAACCTCTCTTTCCCTCTCATCTTTCGGGTTTGATCAAAGCTCGGTCATTTATTTTTGCCCAGGGTTTGAGGTCATTTCTTCCCAAGTTGATCTCTAGACAGAAGTTTGTTTATCTAAAGAAAAAATTTTTTTTTAAACCCTTAGAGCATGTCCCACGGCACAGGTTTTCCCCCCCGTTTTTTAAGCAGTTTTCAGTTTTAAAAACCCGGTCTGAAAACCCGGGTTTGACAACCTTTTTTTTTGGGGCCCTAAAGGGAAAAAAAACCCATGCAGTGGTCCCCCCCTGCACGGGTTTTTTTACCCTGGGGGGTTTTTTTCGGGGATTTGCCGGCGGTTTCGGGAAAAAAATAGAACATGTTCATTTTCTGAACGGTTTTTTTTGGGGGGGAATATGAACATGGTTTGTGAAAGGGGGGGGGGGGAGGAGGGGGAAGGGGGGCCGTTCCCCGGTTTTGGCCGTTGGGGAAGGGCCCCCCAAAAAAACAGTGCAAATACCGGTCGTTTTCGTGTGGGGTTTTAAACCCGGCCCCCTTGAGCTCTGTACCCTTTTGTACAAGACAAAAAAATTTTCTGGGGTTCAGGGCCCACTGAAAAAATAAATTTAGTGGGAAAACAGCAGAGCCTTTTTTAAAACAAATGCTTTTTAAAAAAAACCCTCCCCCTAAACCGGGAAAATTGAAATGCCTGAAGTTTTCCGGGTGGCTCCCTTTTAAAACCCCATGATGGGGGGGGAAAAACCCCCTTTTTTAAGCCCTAGTTTAATAATACCCAGAAAAAAACGTTCGAAAAGTTTTAAAGGATTTACCTTTGGGGAAAAATGAGGAAACGGCCTGTTTCAAAAGATGTGATCCTGCACCCTGATCTCTTTGGTTTGCATTTTTCTCGATTTCGTGTGATTCTTGATTTTCCCTTATAGATCCTTTGGTTTTATCGGGAAACCAGTTTGATGTCACTCTCTTCCATAACGGTGGAGGTTCGTCATCTGTAGGTTTTAAGAAGCGACTTTTTGTTGAGGTCTGAGAAGATGAGTCAGGGTCATTTCTGTGGGGTTTAAATGCACTGGAGTCCTCCTTTTCTTCAGATGGTTTTAGGAACTGGTACTTTAGTCTGGAGGAAACACCCTTTTCAACAGTAGCTTCTCCCAACCGTCTTGCCAGATAGTCTCTACGACCCGATTCTGGCCTGTTCCTACTGGTGTCTTTTTCCCCTTCGCTAGTTTGATTGTTTACTTCTTTTTTTGTTTGGGATTACCGATCGGGTGGTCCTGTAAAGGTCATTTCCTTTTTAGGTCACTTGATCCTTCTGCTTTTCGATATCTTGGCGAGTCTTGCTCATGATATTTCGACGTCTTCCACCTCTCTCTTCTGTCATCCTGTTCTCCCTGGAAATTCCGTGGCACTGCTTTTTCTGCAGCTTCCATTTTACTTTGGAAAATTTCCATAGACTGTAAGAAAATAAATTATACAAATATTCATAGCTCATCCAATTATCACAATCTTAGATACCGGCCCCCCACTGCCAAATTTGGGCCCAAAGGGCTTTTTTTTTTTTTTTAACCCAATAAAAAAAAATTTGGTTTATTTGTTTTATAACCCTTTGGGATTTTTTTTTGGACTTTTTAAAATTTTCTGTGTATTTGAAATTTTTTCTTCCCAATCGCTTTATTTAAAAGCCCCAATTCCCAAGGGTTCTGGCGTTTCCACTTCGGGTCTTTCCGGGAAAAAGGGGGGAAGGGAAGTGGGGTTTTTTCCCCCAAACCTTTTGGGGTTTAAAGTCCCGGTTTTTCAGATATAGAAAAAAAGGGTGTTTAGTTAGCTTTTTAAAACAAAAAAAAAACCCCCAGCCCTATTCTGGAAAAATTGACCAACTTTGAGGGGGGAAAAAGGCCCTTTTCCTTGTACGCTGTGAAAAATGGAAAGTGAACCCCGGGGTTAAAAAATTCTAAAATTTGAAGAAAAAGAAATGAAGATTTGAAATATAAGCATATTAGTTATGCGGGGTTTTCAAAAATGAATTTTTTTTGTAAAATAAAGGGTTTATTTGTAAATGGAAGGGGGTAGGGGTTTCCCCGGGCCAACCCCAAAAAACCACAAAAAAAGGGGGTTTTGCTCTTTTGGAAAACCCAAAAAAGCTTTTGGGGGGTTTTTTTTCCACCACAAGGGAAATTGCTTTTTATTTTTAAAGACCCTTGAAAAAAAAAAAGGTCACTTTGCGATATATGTCCATTAACAGTGTCCCCCCATTCCTAGATTCCCCTTTGCTTTGGGGCCCGGCATAGTCCTGGGTCGTTTATAGCTACGGGAATGTTTGATCTCTCCTGTTTGGCTACCGAATGGTTTGCTATAGCTCGGGGCCCTGGCTTCTACTGCAGAATATTTAAAAAACCCATAAAAAACGCCCTGAAATAAAAAAAGGAAAACCCAAGGGGGGGGAAAAAAAGACGGGGGTGAGATTTAATCAATGTAGTGAGACAACCCCCTTAAGTCCCATATGCAGAAAATCCACGGCAGTCCTTTATTAGAGACGAAAAAAAATTTTTTTTATTCCCATAAAAAGGTTTGATAGTTCTCATCAGCTCTCATTTAAAATGCAGTTTGGTTTTCAAGGAACTTGATATGCCCACAATTTTAGTCCAACGTTTCGAAACCCCGGTTAGGCCCCGATCGCGGGGGGAGAAGCCAAGGGGGCGCGGGGGGGAGGGACGGGGGGGGGGGGCGGGGGGAAAAGGAGGAAGGGGCGCCCGGGGGAGGAAAGGAGAGCGCCCGGGGAGGGAAAGGGGGAGCGCGGCTGAGAAGGGCGGGGGGGGGGAGGGGAAAGGGGGAGGGGCGGGGGGGAGGAAGGGGGGAAAGGGGCGGGGGGGGAGAAGGGAGAGCGCGGCGGGAAAAAAGGAGGGGGGCGCGGCGGGGGGAGGAGGGGGGAAGGGGAAGAGCGGGGGCGGGGGAAGGAAGAGGGGGGGGGGGAAAAAGGGGGGAAGGGGAAGGGGGAAGGGGGGCGGGGGAGGGAAAGGGGGAAAAGGGGGGGAAGGGGGGAAAGGGAGCGCGGAGGGGAAGGGGGAGCTCCTCCTCTCCCGCTAGTCTTTTCCATGATCTCTGTCCCCGAGGAAAGGGGCCCCCAAAAGGCCAAAAAGTTGGGGCTAACGGGGGGGCAATCTATTTTTCTCTTGTTCCTACTGCATTTATAGGAAAAGTGGATGAAATCTATGCAAACCCATTAAGTGAATAATTTCCAAATTTCCTCCCCTGAAAGGGGGTGCCGGGGGTTTTTTTTGCCCCTAAAAAGGACTGTGAAGGGAAAAGACTAGTTTTACTACTTTCAAGGGGAACCCCAGAGCCCCAAAAAAAAGTATTTCAAAAAAAAAATAATTTAAAAAAACACACACACAGACTTACCCCAACGGATACCTCAAACATAGCAAAAAATGCTCCCCCCCCCCCCCACTATATGGCCGAATATGCAGGAATTTTTTTTAGGGGTAAGTGGGTGGCCCCGCTGGGTAGGGGCTATGAAAGTAGGAAACTTTTTTTCAATTTTTAAAAAAGGGCCCTTTCTATTTAAAAAATATATTCATTGCCCCAAGGTTTAGAAAAGATTTTTAAACCAAAAGGGGTTTTTTCCCCTTAAGATGGGTTGGAAAAATAATCGAAGGTTTAAAAATATTATGGCGGCATCTGTACCTCAGTGTTTAGGGAATTTTAACATGCCCCAAAAGAGCCCGTGCTGGAAGCATTCATGGGGTTTCCCCTTTGCCATGTCCTTTTGTAGGGAAAATGAAAACCCCGGATATGCCCCCCGAAAGTTTTCTCCCCTACAATGATAAACTTTCGCAAAGTAGGGGGGAAAAAATAAAAAAGAAGAATTATCAAATACATTGCTTCTTTATTTTGTTTTGTCAAGTAGATAAAAAGATTTTTTTCTCTTCTGAGTGCACCCCCAAGTTTTATTGGTTACCCTTTATTCTTTTTCCCCCAAATCGTATCCGATTGCTTTTAGCGCTTCACCAAAACCCTGGTGGTCAAATCCCCGTGTGTGTTAAAAACTAGGAAAAGAAACTTTGTTTGTTTAAGATAAGAACACATTTTCATTCCTTAGGGCATTTTTTCCCCCCTGCCCGGGTTTTCGGGGCCGGGTTTTTTTTAGCCGGCCCAAAAAAAAGGGCACAATTGTGCTTTTGGGGAAAACCCCGGGCAGCCCGTCCCCCACTGCAAGGGGTTTTTCCGCCCGGCGGGGGTTTTTTCGCCAGGGACCGGGGACCCCCAAAAAATTGAACATGACAAATTTTTGTCCGGTTTCCCGGGGGAAACATGTTTCTTTTCAATTTGGGGGCAGGGGGGGGGCTGCTCTTTCTCATCGGGGGGGGAGAAAAAACCGGGCCCCCCCCGGGGGGGGGGAAGGAAAAAAAAAACCGGGGGCAAAAACCCGGGCCGGGGAAAAAGGGGGGTTTTTTGTTTCCCCTGCCGTGTAAAAGGCCCCCCCCTTTGAGCTCTGTTGGGTTTTTTGGGACTACAGATTTTAAACTCCCGTTGGGACATCAAAAGTAACAGGGCTCAGCTAGAAATAGTAGACTTTACGGTTACTAAAAAAGGGAAATTCTGTCAGCTGCAAGAGGCAGAAGGACACAGATTCTCTCTCGGGCAGATTGAAATTACCAGTAGCCAACTTAGACAAATTAGCGGAACAAGCAAAAAGGGGAAATGATGGGAGTAAAAAAAATAAAAATCCTTTCTGGATTTTTGCCATGAAAATTATTTATGACCTAACCCGTTATCTAAGAACTTCATGGTAATGCATTTAAAATAGGTTTCCTAAAGCAGACAATCCCTTTAAGTTTTCTTTACCCATCTTAAACTACATTATCTTACAGTCACAAATGGTACAAGTCAATAGCTACATATTGATTTTTTGCTTCCTATGTGCCTCCAGAAAAATTATCCCAGCAACTTCTAGTTTCTTCAGTTGTTGTAGAATAAAGGCTTTACTGATTTTAATTGAAAAAAGTGTCACTGTAAATTTGTCTGATACAGATAAAATTTTATTTTTTTCCAACCAAGAGAAGATGAGAGTGACATTTGTGCTTTGCCACATGGCAAGATGCTAGTGATATCCAGAAAGAAGAAAATTATTGAATCATTAGGATAGGTAATCAATATTGAATTAGTGGGGGTCAAACTCCTGCCCCCCTCAACAGTCATCTAATCAAAGGAGCCTCTTCAGTGTTTACATGAGCTTCAGCAATGTTTGTACATTAAAATGCTGTACTTTAAAAATAGTACCAATATAAGGTATTGCAGTGAACATGACAGCGCTCCAATACCTTACTCCACTGACTGCACGTCAGATGTGACTTATAGGTGGCGCTGCAGAGTCCTAGCTCATTTCCCATTAGCCTTTTTGAATAGATTTCAATTTCATTGGAGCAATTAATGGTGTAGAAGTCTCCAGACACCTATATGGTGTCTCTCCCTAATGAGGAACATTGTCCCTTTCTAGCCCCCCCTAGGGCTTCCCACCGAGCCAACCAGTATTCTACTCTGCACTGACGAGGGGCAAACACCCCGAATCAACTGTGTGCAGATGAATCTCTGGTTGGCTGTAATCCCATTCACAGTGCAAGTATCAGTGAGTCGGATGTGACTTGAGGAACGCTCCATCCCTTACATGGTCCTAGTTCATTTTCCATGAGCCTTTTTGAATACATTTAAATATTAGCAGAGATACTAATGGTGTATAAGGCTACAAGTATTTCAAGTCAGAATCCATGCAGATTCCAACTTGAAATACTTGTCTAAAACTGAAAGTAAATCATTCCCATTGACCTCAATAGAAAGTACACATTGTAGTTCTAAAACGCGTATTTTCGGCGGGCGGTTTTTTACTATTGATGTCAACGAGGATGGCCTAAAACCTCAGGTAAAATGCGCCCAAAACCTTTGGATGTGGTTTTTAATGTGGATCCATATCCAAAACTACATATAAATGAATTGGCCTCGTTTCTGACTGAAAACCGCAAGCAAAAATAAACAACCTTAAATCCAGATGCAGGAACACGCAAAATACTCTTTTTCAATGGCTCCGACGATTAAATTTTACATGTTGTGTGGATGTACCCCAAGTCTCCACACACCTACATGGTGCCTCTCCCTAATAAGGAACATTCCCCCTATCGAGCTAAAAGTAACATAGTAGATAAGGTTGTAAAAAGACAGTTCCATGAAGTCCAGCCTACGTACAGCATTTTATTGTGCAAACCACACTGAGACCTATGCAAAATATGAAAAAGCTGTATTGCTGACCCCTTCAGTATACTGACCAATGGGTCTGCCTGGACTCAGACTCTCGATACAAAGAAGGGTCACGCACACCTAAGAAGCATATGGGTAGTTGGGTGCAATGTGGAAAGTACGGACAGTAGTATCAATATAAATATCCACTGCACACCATAGTGGTAATCAAGTGCAAAAAGTGTATTTATTCACATATATACAGGCATAGCTATTTAGACTTTTGTCAAGGATAAATGCACGAAGTTCAAAACGCATAATCAAACAGGTGTTTTACAAAAAAGTATGGATGCCATACAAATGTCGACATTTCGGTGTAGCGCTACAGCCTCCGGACGCCACGCACATTCCCCTGTTCCACAGCCCTTATTGGCTTATTCCCTGGCCGCCCCTTGCGTGCCCACCGGAGCCTGCATTATTTTGCCTACTTCATATATACCCTGATTTACAGGTGACATCTCCATATTACATTCTCCATACTCCACAGTGGATGTCTCTTGAAAAAGGCACACGCCGAAACGTCGACATTTGTATGGCATCCATACTTTTTTGTAAAACACCTGTTTGATTATGCGTTTTGAACTTTGTGCATTTATCCTTGACAAAAGTCTAAATAGCTATGCCTGTATATATGTAAATAAATACACTTTTTGCACTTGATTACCACTATGGTGTACAGTGGATATTTATATTTGGACTCAGACTCTCATCAATCTAAAACTAATGGCCTAGCAAATCCATCTTATAAAGTTGGACGGACAATCCCTTTAACGGGGTGGTCTCACTACAAGGATTGCTTTTTATGTTAAAGATCTTGCAAAAACAAGTCACTTTGCAATATATGTCAATTAGCAGTGTCCTACCTATTCTGAGATATCCCCTATTGTATGGGCCGCATCACTACAGACCTGTTTGATCTCTCCTGATAGGCTGTCAGCACTGGTTGCTATAGCTACAGACCTGGCTTCTACTGCAGTCTAGTAATAGCCAGTAAACACACCCCTAAATTCAAAGTGAAACCAAGAAAACAGGACTGAGGTGAGATGAATCAATGTAGTGAGACAACCCCTTTAATGATTGAGACACTATAGAACAAAATCAAGATGCAAATGTATCACATTATTCTTACACCATATCTCTCAGCTACTATTTCCTCCAGACTCCGTTTCTCTCTCTCCGATTGTTCCTTCATTCTCTGCAGGGACTTTTTTAGCCAGCTGAGTCCGCCATCTTCGACAAGCTGAACTAGGGGAAACCACAAAAATAAAAATGATTATAGAAATCCCACATATTGATTACATAGTTTTGGAATACCTCTTTCCATGGATCACTCACAGAAAAAGAGAAGACCTACTAGACTTTGAAAAACTGTCAAGTCTCCTGTGTGCCACTGAAAACATCTACAAAGTGGACTGCAAAAGTTCCCCATGCTCTAATACCAGTTGTTGCTTCATTAGAAGGAGCGCCGGTGCCAGGCTAGCCGAACACCAGGCCTTGTCATACCAAGTTATTAGCAGTAACCCACCTTGCCTCACTGGTCTTCACATGGTCATTCATTCCTTTCTGTTGCAGGTAAGGGTCAATGATGAAGTACTTGAGAAGCTTCTGTGGCATTAAATAAAATTCTAATATTCCAATGTCAAATTGTGATCGGATGCCTGCTGCACTGTAAACTTTACTGTAGCAGAAAAGATGGAGATTCTAAATGTCATTACCCCTTCCCTGGCCTATGAGGACTTAGGAGACCCTTTGGAGTTAAGAAGATCTATGTTGGGTGTTTGGTCCTTAGGTATCGCTTCACCATTCGCACTACTGACTTTTTCATGGAAGTAAACTATAGTTGTCAACTCTCCAGAGACATCTGTGAGACTCTCAGAAAAATGGAAAAATCCCCTGAAAGCGATCACCGAGGCTTACTTACGGATGCTCAGGCAGGTCAAAAATCTATTTCTAATAGGATTCAGAGAAGCCACAATGCCATTACAGAAGGTTCTACCAGCATAAAGTACCTACAGGCGACCACTCACACAGTGTGGCCTCGCTTAATCCTATTGGGAACTGGTTTCTGACCTGCCTGAGGATCAGTGAGTAAGCCTCCATGTGATTTAAAATGTATTTTTGTCCCATTTTTTCCGTGATCCCTGGGTGTGCTACATTCTCAACTTTCCCAGTTCCTGTGCTGCCTTTCTACTCCCAGGCACTGCCACAGTCACTATCCTGGTGCTGTATTCCGAATAATAAGGGGGCACTAGTCTGACATCTGTAAAAGGGAGTCTGGTGATGGGACTTCATCATTATTTAGGGTGCAACGTGTAGTTTGTATTCATTTGGACTGTGCTGGAGGGGGCAATTTGAGGTGTGCCATAGTGCTTTTTGTTTCCCTTTTTCAAAAGATACAAGTAAGGAAATACCAAAAATACAGGAATATCCAAAATCAAAAATGAAAACAGAAAAGAATATCCACCTTAAACCGTAACCTTTAATAATATGTGATAAAATATACAAACTCAAATGGACTTACCAATTTTCAATGGTGATTGATCAAAACGGGGTCCAATTGTAGACTTCCAAAACAGGGCTTGTAATTTATAAACTAGCAAGTATGGTGTATTGTTATAACTACTTTTCAAAAATCACAAAGTGAAGCTGCTGAAGAGATAGAGCTGCACCTTTTTTTGCTGATTAATGTTGGGTTAGACCTTATTGATCACAATCTACAGGAAATCCTAAGGGAATTATATATTTTCATTTAATTCAGTTTCATTTACATGTGGGACTATGAGAACGTCCTATTAAAGACCCTTTATTGATTTAAAGGGGTGTTCATATCATGCTGTTTCACAGAGCCACAGCCAGCTTCAGATTACAACTTCCTGGCTAGACTGTGAATAGGTCTACAGCAGTGACTGGCAAATCAGCTCTGCAAATCCTAGCTGAGCCTATTAGAGGAACATTGGTGATGGAGGGGTATAAACGGCAGTGCATAAGGCTATGTAGGTCTAAAGGGTTAAAGTTTGTCAGTAAGAAACAAACAAGCTCCAAAGCTGCTAATAAGACACCACAGTGACATCAAAATCCTGGCTGCTAGAGCACACAGATCATTGGTTTTCTATGGAAGCTTGTGTGCACAAGCAGGAGATCAGATCTGCTCTAGCTCCAAGTGGAAGCAAAATCAGAACAGCAATATATTTGGTAGTAGTCTTTATTATTGCCTACATGTTTTAAGCTAATTAATAAAATTGGAATACACCTTTAAGAAAATATTGTAATTCTCCATGAAACTACAATACTGGAGTACCTCAGTTTTGGATCTATAAATTGTGCTATTCCTCTGTTACTCATCCTGGAAATGTATGACTAAATTTAAAATTCCCCTTGTCAAAAACATGCATTTCTACAGAGTCTGTCACTGTCAGCACTTGACTAAGGGTGTCCAGGTGTATTGGAATATGTCCACTGACAAAGGGAATAACATTCAGAGCTAAATGGATTTAAAGGGGTTGTATCATTACATTAAATGGTCTTCAGAATAAGGGGACAGTGAAAAATAAACTTTGCAATTGAATGTCTTTTGCAAGCTGTCTTGTTTTCATATCTGCCTTATCTTCGTTTTCTGTAAACATGTTCCCCCGTGCCGGTCCGTTCCCCCCCCTTTTATGTCATTTGGGTGGGCTTAAATTTACTTTTTGTCTGGCCCCCCGGTTGTATTCACGGAGCGTGCATTCCCGCCCCTCTCACCAGAATAAGGGGGCCCGGGAAATTTCCCCCTGCACAGACAGCTCCAATTTAAAAATGCAGCTGTTTTTCAATCAAAAACAGCGAATTGTGCTCAGTGCCTTTGTAAACAAAGAAGGGGGACAGCGTGCTGCTCTGGGTGAGTTCATAGAAGACTGGATTTAACTGTAACAACCCCAGCTGTGAGAAGAACAGTGCTTTGAGTTTTTAAGAAGATGTTGATGAATGAGGGTGTGCTATGTAAAAAACATCTTACAAAAATAAGATGATAGGGGAGAGGAAGACACAGTTAATTTGGACTCGACGAGGGGGGCCCGGGGGGGGAAAACACACTTTGGGGAGTAGCTGAACTTTAAAGGGGGGATGATGTCACCCCCTTCACTTTAAGAAAACCCAGGGGGAGGGGAAGGAAAAAACCCCTGGATTTGAAGAACTGAAAAAGAAGCTACAAGAAAACACGAACTGAAAAACGGGAAAATCCCCTTTAAAAAATTTTTAGGAAGAATAAAAGAAGAATAGAAATGCAAAGTTCTGAGAAAAGATGTTCCACAATTATTAATTCTGTAAGAACTAAAAAAAACACTACAGCCAGGTCCTCTACTAGATATCAAAGTATCTGCTGCAGTATCCCAATTTTATTTCAAACACACTATGTTTAACTGTAGCCACCAAAAACTCATTATACAAAGTCAAAATAATCCACAAAAAAAGACAAAAATTCAGCAGCAGTAGTTGGCCCTAAAATCCACACAAACATTCATAGAATATTTCAGTTGCATTACTGATAACATGTCTACACAGATAAAATGGAGGGTGTCAGTGCACATATTGATCAAAATGTGTGTGCCCACCTACCACGTCAAGGTAATCTCATCAGGCAGATCCCTAACAATAGACTTGCCTCTATGTGGAGCCAAAGCCTCCATACTTTGAGGGCAACATGCCTCAATTCACACTTATTATAAGGACCTCAAGAAAGATATGTGAAAATGAATCCACAAAATTTTCTGGTCCAAATTTGATTTCTATTTCACCATCAACTTATAGTAATTCATGAATTTATCCCATTATATCTGGAATTTACCTTTGACAGTTTCTACAGAATTACCCAGATGATGTAATGAAATATACTGTGCTTGTGGAGGACATCAAAGAACGAGTCCTGATTAATAAGGTTATGTTAATGTGTTGTACGGCTGCGGGGGAAAAATACAAAGGATGAGAACGCTAATATAGGATGACAAATGTGAGCGCTACCTTTCCTATGGCAGCAGAAATGCAATTTCTATTCTTTCAAAGCTCCTGTGGATCTCTGGTGTGACAGTGAAATATACCAACAGACAGCTGAACACTGCAAGCCGCTTCTATGGAAATTGCTTTTACCTTTTTTAACTGAGGTTACATCCCCCTCCTCTGGTGGTAATCCTGAACCGCCATCCTTCCAGAAAGGGTTTAATTCTCTGGCCTGCAGCTTCTCCTGCCAAACACACAAAGACAAGACCTTATTGTAAGGAGCAGGGCGCAAGAGGGGCATCGCTGCAGATGTAATACACTGAGGACTCCAAGTCAAACCACATAAAAAAAATGATAAGAATAAAATTATAAAATTTAGTAAATAATAATATAATAAAAGCTTGAAAGTTCTAAAAAATAAAGTGATTGCCCAGTTTAATAAAGCATTTCATAAACAGTGTCGTGTTGGTCAATGAGCCTGGTATTTTAGGTAAGTCGGATTTCGTTGAATGAGGATCAGCTGCATTACCCGACACCACCAGTAGATTGATGTGGCACTGTTCTGGAATAAAACGGCAAAACCTTTTTTTATCCCTCATCTTGTTCAACCCCCTTAAGGGTACATTTATGTAGTATTCTAGCTGCTATGAAGCCATCCATTCTATAAGGAGCTTTTAAAGGGGTGGCCTTATTAGGACAAATGCCTGTACATATGCCACCTTAGACCATATAGATATCAAAGAAGAGCAAGTCCCTGATCTGTACTCTCCTTATTCTTATCGACAAGAAAAGCCACTACAAAAAGAGGTCCCTGTTATGGTGGGAGGCCATGTACTGCATGGGTGCCATGTACAGTGGTGGCCAAAAGCATTGGCACCCCTGCAATTCTGTCAGATAATACTCAGTTTCTTCCTGAAAATGATTGCAATCACAAATTCTTGGTATTATTATCTTCTTTAATTTGTCTTCAATGGAAAACCACAAAAAGAATTGTCTTTAAAGCCAAATTGGATATAATTCCACACCAAACATAAAAAAAGGGGGTGACAAAAGTATTGGCACTGTTTAAAAAATCATGTGATGCTTCTCTAATTTGTGTAATTAACAGCACCTGTAACTTACCTTGGCACCAAAAACAGGTGTTGGCAATAACTAAATCACACTTGCAGCCAGTTAACATGGATTTAAGTTGACTAAACCCCTCTGTCCTGTGTCCTTGTGGGACCACATTGAGCATGGAGAAAAGAAAGAAGACCCAAAGAACTGCTGAGGACTGAGAATCCAAATTGTGGGGAAGCATGAGCAATCTCAAGGTACAAGTCCATCTCCAAAGCCCTGAATGTTCCTGTGTTACCGTTTCAGGGTCATCAAGAAGTGTAAAGCCCATGGCACTGTGGCAAAACCTCCCTAGATGTGGACGGAGCCCATGGCACTGTGGCTAACCTCCCTAGATTTGGACGGAGTTCATGGCACTGTGGCTAACATCCCTAGATGTGGACGGAGCCCATGGCATGTGGCTAACCCCCCTAGATGTGGACAGAGCCCATTGGGGCACCCTGTGGCAACCTCCCTAGATGTGGACGAGCCCATGGCTACCTTGTGGCTATACCACCTCCCTATGGAAACTGTGGCTAACCTCCCTAGATGTGGACGGAAAAGAAAAATTGACAGAGATTTCAACGCGATTGTGCAGATGGTGGATAAAGAACCTCGATTAACATCCAAACAAGTTCAAGCTCCCCTGCAGTCCGAGGGTAAAAACAGTGTCAAACCGCCACTATCCGTGGCGTCTGAATGAAAAGGGACTGTAGGTAGGATACCCAGGAAGACCCCAATTCTTACCCCGAGACATAAAAAAGCCAGGATGGAGTTTGCCCAAACTTACCTGAGAAAGCCTAAAATGTTTTTTGGGAAAAATGTTCTCTGGTCAGATGAGACAAAAGTAGAGCTTGTTGGGAAAAGGCATCAACATAGAGTTTACAGGAAAGAAAAAGAGGCATTGAAAGAAAAGAACACGGTCCCTGCAGTCAAACATGGCGGAGGTTCCCTGATTTTTGGGTTGCTTTGCTGCTCTGGCACTGGACTGCTTAACCGTGTGCATGGCATTTTGAAGTCGAAGACCCCACCAACAAAATTTTTCAGCATAATTAGGGCCCAGTGAGAAAAAAGCTGGGTCTCCCTCAAGGTCATGGTTCTTCCAGCAGGACAATGACCCAAAAAAACACACTTCAAAAAGCACTAGAAAATGGTTTGAGAGAAAGCACTGGGAGACTTCTAAAGTGGCAGCAATGGTCCAGACCTGAATCCCATAGAACACCTGTGGAGAGATCTCAAAATGGCAGTTTGAGAAAATCCCTTCACATCTCAAGGACCTGGAGCAGTTTACCAAAGAAGCATGGTCTAAAATTCCAGCACAGCATTGTAAGAAACTCATTGATGGTTACCGGAAGCGGTTGTTCGCAGTTATTTTGGCTAAAGGTTGTGCTACCAAGTATTAGGCTGAGGGTGCCAATACTTTTGTCTGGCCCATTTTTTAAGTTTTGGGTGAAATGATCAATGATTTGATTTTTGTCTCATTCTGTTTTGTGTTTTTTCATTGCAAGCAAAATAAATGAAATATTAATACCCAAAAAATTTGTGATTGCAATCATTTCAGGAAGAAACTGAGTATTATCTGACAGAATTGCAGGGTGCCAATACTTTTGGCCACCACTGTAACATGTAGCAGGTTCATGGTTTCAGGGTAATTTTTGGTTTTGGTTATATCCAGAAACTGTCTCTGGTATTGCAGCTACTCCAGAAACCAGTTGGCAGTCTGAGAATGTATTGCAGGACAAAGGACTTTAATAAGCCCTGTGCACATGTGTCATAAAGGTGGCAATAAAATTCAAAGTTTTAATAAATCTTCATAAAAATCTTCAAGAAACAGACATTAAACCGTACGACACTTGGTGCCTGAGGAAGGGGAGGAGCGTTCCACCGAAACGTCGCATGGAGGTGTGCTTCCACTGCTCTGGCGTCTCCAGCTCCCCGATGTGTGAGTGAATAACCCGATATTGCTCGAAAGACCTGGACAGTCGCAACTTAAACCCGGAGTATATGCTTCTTTAATGTGTGGACTAATAGACATACTGTGTCGTACGGTATAATGTCTGTTGTTTTGAAGATTTTTATGAAGATTTATTAAAACTTTGAATTTTATTGGCTCTATTGAATTGTTATATGGAGAATACGAGGGATGTGGAGAACCCCATTGTTTGAACCTGTTCCTAAAGCAACTCAGTGGTTATAATTGAATGCACTGGCCCAACATATTTACATAGACTGTCATAAAGGGGGTACCAGGCCCAGGGGCCTACCTCTATGAACCAAGACAGAGAGCCATTTAAGCAGACTTGTATCACATGAATGGCCGCCATGCAATTCCACATTTCCTCTATATCGACGGCAGGAGGGGGAACGCCAGACCTACAACCTTCAGCTGACTACTACATCAACTTCAATATTATAAGGCAGCATGGTGGCTCATTGGTTAGCACTGTTGCTGGCAGTGCTGGGGTCCTGGGTTCGAATCTTACCAAGGACAACATCTCCACACAACCCACACAAACAAGGAAAACACAAATCCTGAGTGTTTCCTTTAAAAAAACATACCAAAAAAGGGGACATTACACCAAAAAAACACCCCAGTTTTTAAAAGGGCTTTTTACGCTCAATGGGCGAACTAAAATAAACCCAGAAGCTAGAAACTTGGTTTTTTATGCTAAGGGGGAAAAAAGATCACAGGTTCGCAAATTTTGCTTGAGCAAGATGAAAAACTGCACAAAACTAACACCTATTCACACCACATGCAAAAAAACCCCGCAGTAAAATGCAGGGAGATTGCACAAATGAAAAAGTTACCAATAAAACCCCTCACAAAACCTCAGTGCATGAGGGGGGGTTGCGGTTACACAGTTGCATAAAATAAAGCGAAAAAAAGTGTGCCATAAAAAAGATACGTGGGTAATACTGGTTTTTCAACTATTAGTAACACCAATATTTTTAGATTAGGGGGGAAGCCGTGGGACCCGTGAAGGGGTTTTGGAGCTTGTGTATTGGGGCCCCATTCCCAACTAATACTCATATTTAATTTTTTTCCAGTAAAGTCATTTTTTTTTTGCCCAACAGTGCTGGGGGGCAAGGTGCCTGTTTGGACACTTTGAAAATGTGGGCAGCCCACCTGGTCTAATAGTACGGGTGTCACTAATATTTTTAAGCCAGCATGGTGTACGAACATCATAATTTTGGCACATTTTTGTATCGCTTTTTTATATGCAACTTATACCCGAACCACCCCCCATCACGGGGGTCGTGCAGTGGTTGTTTTATTTATAGTTGCATTTTTGCAATCCCCCATCATTATCTGGGCCCTTTTTTGCATGCTGGGTAATAGTGTTAAGTTGGGGTCAGTTTTTCATCTTGCTCAACAATTACTGCACGTTATCTTTTTCCCCCCGTTAGCAAAAAGCCAAGTTCTATCTTCGGGTAATTTTAGTTCAGCCATTGACTTGAACAAGCCCCAAAAATGGAGTGTTTTTGAGTAATAATGTCCCCCTTTTTTTGGGAGTTTTTTTTCAAGGACAACATCTGCCAGGAGTTTGTGTTTTCCTTGTTTGTGTGGGTTTCCTCCAGGTACTCCAATTTTCCCCCCACTCCAAAAAAACATACAGATAGATTCATTGGAAAGGTAGACTGTGAGCCCCAATGTCAATGTTTTTTCCCGAGCCTGCCTCACAGGGGCTTCCCCCTCCCCCACTTCCCGTTCGGGTTATGGTTCTACAGCATTGACAGATATTTTAGATTTGATATTCCTAGCTGACCCTGTTAGTAGTCATTAGTGATAAGGGGTTTTAACTGCAGGGCATAAGTCTACAGGGCTCTAAGGGGTTAAAGGGGTGTTCTCACTACAAAGATCATAGTTTAAAATGGAGCCTATAATTATAATCAATTTTGTTATATGATTGTATTATCTAAATGCTATGGTTTATCAGAAATTGGCTACCTTCTGCCACCAAACTGCATATTATGACTGGGAAGGTCGGGTTCCCACCCGGTGACGGCATTGGTTGCCGGCACTACATCGTCATCTCTGTCCCTACCCTGGTCAAAAATCACAGGAACGCACCTTCTGATGCACGCTCTGTGACGGCCTTTTCAGCCATATTCTTTATACTTCGTTTCTGGCTTCTGAAACGTAGACGTAATAGTTCAGTCACGCATGCACGATTCACTCAGTGTTTCTCTTTATCTGGCAAATAACAATAAGTGACAGATTGTTAGCAGTGGGAGCAAGTGCGCACACTGCAAGGGTGTGATCACCTCATGTTACTGCTGACAAAGAGGCCCTCATTGCTCTTGAAAACATGGCCAGCAATTAACAACACAGAAGCCTGTGTACTGCCTGAAATGATGAAGTGAGAAAACCCCTTTAAAATTTGTTAGAAAGAACGATAAACAAGCTCCTATGATGCTGATAAGACACAGCAGGAAGTGATGTCGCTATTCCGACCAGGGCTGCTAGCGTAGAAAAAAAATTGGAGCCCGGA
>JAODAL010065082.1:0-18399 GCA_025379985.1 Phyllomedusa bahiana | reverse complement strand
CGGGTGATCCTTCCAGCGTGATGACACTAACGCCACCTGTGTGGGATACAAGGGGCCGCAATAGCTTTCGCGGTGGCCAGAAACCTGACCGTCCCTCCGAAAGCAGGACATCTGGTCCCCTTAGCCAGTAGGGATGTATGGAGCGGGCTCACTCGCTGAGCCCGCTCCATAGTTTGTTCAGCTATTAAAACAGCGGACACCCGCCCTTCGATCTGAGCCTGGGGTTGGGGGTGCTGAAAGGCTTCTGTGGTGTCCTGTTCTGCCCCTTTTTACTTCCTTGGCAGGAAAAATAACAAACACACAAAACTGAAAGTGATGGCGCCTCTAGTGGTTAAGTACTTTAGAGGGGCAAATAAGTGCAAGTGAAGAAATAAGTTTTGTAATTAAAAAGTCACACATTTGATATTGTCGTGTCCATAAAAGACCAGTCTGTGGAAAATTGGAATAAAAAGTGATCAAAAAGTTGCAGCTCTCCCAAAATAATGCCAATAAAAACCACACTTCAGCCCACAACGATGCAACCCCCTCTGTATCCCCATAGGGGGGGAAAAAAAAAAAAAAAAGTTATTGGTAGCAGAAATGGCGCTGCACACAAAGTAAAAAAGGGGAAAGACTGTCTTTTAGTTTTTTTAAAAGTATTAAAAATTTTTGAAAAACTCTACATATTTGGAAACATCAGAACGGGAAAATTTAATCCAGAGGAATGCCATCAAGCAATATTCTGGACAGGGCGCAATTATTTGTGTGGTTCTCCCCCCCCCCCCCCCCCTCCACTTTTCCAGATTTTTGTTTTGGATTCCCCGAATTTACTGGTACAGTCAATGGTAACATTTCAAAGTACATCTTTTTCCACAAAAATAAAATCTCTTAGGCCAGTTTCACAGGGGCTTACCGCGGGGACGTAATTACGCCCCGCTTTACGCCGTGGGTGGGGGGGGAGGGGGGGTGGCACCTCACTGGCCCATAGACTATCATTATCCCCGGGGGGTATCACCCCCTGGTAATTACATGTCAAATTATCCCCCCCCCCCCCCCCCCGAAAACGGGCCCCTTTAAACCGTTTCACATGGCCTTACACAGCTATGTAGATAGGGGGAGAGGGGTTATGGCTCTTGAAAGGCGGGGAGGAAACAAAACCTGAAGTGGTTATTGCTTTAATGGGTTCACTTGACCTCCCATGTGCAGATGACCAGTAACAAATGGGACCGCACATACTGGATTATACTATAATTCTCACAAACATGATCAATAACTGAACAATCGAGTCCTCTCTCTCGTGCACACCACTGCTGCAGTTGCCCTTTGAGTACAGAGTACGCGCTCTACAGAATAACTTTACCGATTGTTGAAGTTTTGAAACCTTTTGCATCAGTTTTGAGGAAATAGCATCTTGATACAACAATTTAATGTCTCAAACTCTTTCCATGGAGAATTTGTCGGGGTTTTTTTTTCCATCTAAAAAAAATAAATAAATAATTTTCCCAAATGACCATTGCAGTCCTCCTTTCTAAATCTGCTTTGTGGCAAAATGGATGGTGAATGGAGAGAGATTCTTAGTGCCTGAAATCCTACTCCTCCAATGCCAGTGAACTGAGCTCAAGAGTCATAGTTAACCCCTTAAGCCGAACGCCTGAAAAGTAGTTAATGACCAGAAGATTTTTTTACTTTTTGCCTCCTTGCATTTCAACAGTTGTAACTTTTTAACTTTTTATTTTTTCAATGACGCAGTTGGATGAGGCCTCGTTTTATTTGAGACGAGTTGTACTTTATGGGGGAATAGTTTAAGTTCATGTATAAATAATTGCAGATTTTTTTTTTTTTTTTTTATACACCATTCACTTTTCACACTTAATAACTTGTTAGATTAATTCTACAGGTTATTGCAGTCGTGTGGAGACCTAATATGTGTAGTTTTTTTGTGTGTAATGTATGCACAATTATTCTTTATTAAATATTTATTTTTATTTTTATTTATTTTTTTTTACACTTAGTAATGTATTAGCATATTCATATATGCTAATACATTATAACCTTTGTCAGTCTGACACAGGCAGTGATCAGGACAGCACACAGTGCGTCCTAGTCACTGGCTTCATACACAGACAGCTCTGGGGCCACTCTAGGTTCCCAAAGCTGACTGTGCAGCCGTTCCCTGAGCTCTGTCGGGTCACCGGGTGTTCCGATCACCCGACAGAGCAGGGGAACCTTTTGATTGCACTGCGGTAACGATCCGCCACAATCAAAGGGTTGAAACGCCGGGATGCGGAGGTTTCCTCCACTCCCCGGTGCTCGCAGGAGATGCGATGGGATCAGGGCGGTGTGGTATAGCCCCGATCCCAGCGCAGCTGCGGTGCCGAGCGCTGCAAACCCCGAAGTCTGCAGCGACGCCAAAAGATAGTGCACGATGGTTAAAGGGACACTACCATCACAAATGTTCTCTCTGACTTCTCGTCTGTGAGCTCTGATATCCCAGCAGTGAGAGCAGTGCATCATGGTCCTTCTTTCTGGTCTGAAGTAAAAAAAAAATCAGTAATAACCTGATAGCCTCTCCAGTGCAGCAATCGATTACCCTATTTTTCCTTACATGTATTTCTCATGGTCTAATATCTATCCCTGAGAGAACCATAGAGCAATTGTTAGGTCATTTCCGACTATTTTGTAATGAGACTGGTAAGATAGAAGTAGCAGCTGAAATAGAGATGAGTCTGCCCTGCTAAACACAAGTTATCACACAGCGGGAGAAGGACAATATTTTACTTTAATTGTGGGGGCTGTTAATGTAGAAAAAAAAATACCAAAAACTCAAAAAATTCCAGGAAATTTGGTTTTACCAGCAGTCCTCCTTGGTAAACCAGATTTTAGAATGTTTCATTTAAAGGGCCACTGTCATCAGAAAGGATTGCTAGCTGTGTAAGAATTCCAACTGAGCCCTAAACCACTGTACCAGTCACCTCCTACCCTGTTCACACCACAACAGATAATACCAATACTGCCTTCACTAACCTTAACCAATAGATTGTATTGTAATGCTCTTAACCATACTATGGCCGCCTCATCTGCCATAAAGGTGTTTTCTCCCTACAATGATTAGCATTTAACATATAGGAAAAGGTAAATGAAGACTATTACCAAATACATTGCTATTTAGATTCTGCTTTGTTCAGGAGAGGAGGAAGCTTTTATCTCTTGGCTACCACAACACCTTTTTCTGCTCTCTCGTCTGATTCCTCCAAGCTGCTGTTCAACCACGGTGAGTCACTCCCTACTGAGTCTTCTTTCTAGCACAGGAGCTTGTTTGTTTTTGTTTATGACAAGTTTTAAGCTCTGTAGCCTTGTGCACTGCAGATTATGAATCTCCTGCAGTCATGTCACTGTAACAGAATAGCCGATCTGTCATTCACTGCTATTAACCCGCCCACAGCCTGAACAGAGAGTCCGAGTCTAATGCTGCCTGTGGCTCTCTCATAGTGAGACAACCCCTTTAAAGGGGTTGTGTCATTTCATTAAATGGTCTTCAGAATAAGGGGACAGTGAAAACAAGGAACTTTGCTATTGGATGCCATTAGCAAAGCTGTCTAGTTTTCACAGAATCCCTTATCTTCGTTTTGTGTAAACACTGTTCCCCAGTGCCAGTCGGATCCCACCTCCTTGCATTTCATTGGCTGCCGGCTAAACTAATTTACATTCTGTTCGGCCCCCGGTCGTATTCACTGACACTGCAGCTGCTTCTACAATCGGAAAACAGCAGAATTGTGCTCGGTGCCTAATGCTCCTGCATAGAAGGGAGATGGATCTGTGCTCTGGAAGAGTTCATAGAAGACTGGATTCAACTGTAGAAAAACCCTAGTGTGAGAGGAGAAGAGATCAGTGCTCGAGTTCATAGAAGACTGTCTAGACGAATGCAGGCCTGTGGTATGTAACAGCTCTTTACAAAATAAGACTGCATAGGGAGAGGCAGTGATATGTGGACTTTAGAGGGGGGGGGGGGAAAAACATACTGAATTCGTGAGCGAGCACGGTTAGTGAAGGGGGGGGGGGATGTCATCCCCCTTCTGTTAAGAAACACCCAGCTGGGTGGGGAAGAAACGCCCCTGGAGTTCCGGAACTGAGAGAATCATGCTACAAGAGAACAGCCGAACTGATGAAGTGATACATCCCCTTTGTCTCCAAACCCCATCAGGAAGATTATCAAGAATATGGTCTACTAACCTGTGGACCACTTCAGTTTCCTGTCATATTCTGCAAGCTTTGCATGGAGCTTTCCTTTCAATTGACTCCTTGTGTCCTCCCCCCACCCCTTTTTTTTTTTTTTTGTTTTTCCTCCCTTCCTTTTAAATTTGTGCTGCTGTTAAGTCCATTTATTTCCTTTTTACTTGCTACATTCCAAATAATCCTTTGGATGTTTACTTGTTTTTTCAATACACTTTGGAGTTTCTTATGCGCTTGTACTGTTTTGTGCAATGCTTGAGTTGTGTGTAGTTCAAAAAGTTCTATGGAAAGGGGAGGGGGCTGGAGAAATACAGCATTAAAGAACCCTGGATGTTGCGGAAAGCTCTAGTAACCTCTAAACTTTAATTGCTATTTTTTTTCTTATGCCTTTTCCATTTAGGTTCTGTTTACCCCCCCCCCCCTCCACCCCCCTTTCCCAGGTGCAATTTACCCATTTATGTAAATTCATCAGTGCTGCTTTTGAGGTTGTGCTGTAGATGTATAGGGGAGCAGCATCTCCTCTCCTGTATGTATAGGAGACATGATAGCAGCTAATGAGACATGGAAACCTCTAAAAAAAGCATTTATGCTATCTACAATACATGAAAAAAACTTTGAGGTTCTTAGTTCACATGTTTTGATCAAAACTGTTTAAGCCACCCCCGACTTTTTTCATGTATTGTAGATAGCATAAATGCTTCTTTACAGGTTTCCATGTCTTGTTTGATAGCCCTTTTAGCTGATGGTGTGCCACTTGTATTGGAATGGTGTGTGTATGTGTATATATATATATATATAAATATATATATATATATATATATATATATATATACGTATGCCACAGCCATGCCAGTGTTCACATTGTGTTTTTCAGAAATGTTTTTCTTGTGCAGAACTATGCGTTGCATTTGGCATATATTGCTTTTAACTCATATAGGGAGGAGTGGATGCCTCCATTTTGTTTTTTTGCACCCCGCCTACCTCCACAGGTTGGTAGATCAGTGCAGTATGCTTATAAAGCTGGTGCCTTTTTCTCTCTGGATTATGGAGGTTGGAGGACCCAAATGAGAAGTCTGAATTGTACTCAAATGAGAGGTAATAATAGAGTAGGACCACCTGCATTGAGGTCCCGTTGAAAGTCGGGGGTGGCTTAAACAGTTTTGATCAAAACGTGAACTAAGAATCTCAAAGTTTTTCATGTATCATGGCAGCTAGTCTCCTGTAGAGATGTAGGGGGCAGGATTTTCTCTCCTGTGTGTGTAGTGTATGGGAGATATTATAATAGCCAGTCTCCTATAGGTATAGGGGGGCAGGATCTTCATTTGTAATATATGGGAAAAGTCATAGCAGCTAGTCTTTGCCCACAAGCTAAGAGATGATTAAAAATCAGCGACGGATCCTGCCAAGGAGAACACTTGTGAAATAGTGATACTCATGTACACACCCATGACCACTTATCTTGAAAAGTTACCTGAACTAGGTAAATATTCAGTATACAATGGCTCGGTAATATAGTGTGTGTGTGTGTGTGTGTGTGTGTGTGTGTGTGTATATATAAATCGAACTTTATATAAAATTATTAAACAGTTTTTTAAAATGTGTGTTAATTAGGACCTTCCTTCTGTCCCTTCTCTTTCATAGTCATTTTTATTCATACGATAAGTGTCTGTGAGTACATTTTCTTAATATCTTATATTGTATTAAATCACCTCTTTACCCATAATCCAAACTGCTGAAGCATGAACTGCAAAAAGTACATAGAAAGACAATGAAGTGAAACTATGCATATTATTTCTTGCCACAGGTTGTTATAAAAAGAAAGGAAATAACATGTGATTATGGATAAAGATGTAACTTAATAAATTATTAATTATTATAAAGTATTCGGCCCCCTTGAACTTTTCAACCTTTTGCCACATTTTAGGCTTCAAACATAAAGATATAAAATTGTAATTTTTTTGTGAAGAATCAACAAGAAGTGGGACACCATTGTGAAGTGGAACGAAATTTATTGGATATTTTAAAAAATAAAAAACTGAAAAGTGGGGCGTGCAATATTATTTGGCCCCCTTAAGTTAATACTTTGTAGCGCCACCTTTTGCTGCGATTACAGCTGCAAGTCGTCTGGGGTTTGTCTCTATCAGTTTTGCGCATCGAGAGACTGAAATTCTTGTCCATTCTTTCTTGGCGCAGCTGGAGCTCAGTGAGGTTGGATGGAGAGCGTTTGTGAACAGCTGGAGCTCAGTGAGGTTGGATGGAGAGCACAGCTGGAGCTCAGTGAGGTTAGATGGAGAGCGTTTGTGAGCAGCTGGAGCTCAATGAGGTTGGATGGAGAGCGTTTGTGAGTAGCTGGAGCTCCGTGATGTTGGATGGAGAGCCTTTGTGAGCAGCTGGAGCTCAGTGAGGTTGGATGGAGAGTGTATGTGAGCAGCAGGAGCTCAGTGAGGTTGGATGGAGAGCATTTATGAACGGCTGGAGCTCAGTGAGGTTTGATGGAGAGCATTTGTGAGCAGCAGGAGCTCAGTGAGGTTGGATGGAGAGCGTTTGTGAACAGCTGGAGCTACGTGAGGTTGGATGGAGAGCGTTTGTGAACAGCTGGAGCTAAGTGAGGTTGGATAGAGAGCGTTTGTGAGCAGCTGGAGCTCAGTGAGGTTGGATGGAGAGCGTTTGTGAACAGCAGTTTTCAGCTCTTTCACCAGATTCTCGATTGGCTTCAGCTCTGGACTGTGACTTGGCCATTCTAACACCTGGAGACGTTTATTTGGGAACCTTCCATTGTAGATTTTGCTTTATGTTTGGGATCATTGTCTTGTTGGAAGATAAATCTCCGTCCCAGTCTCGGGTCTTTTTGCAGACTCCAACAGGTTTTCTTCCAGAATGGTCCTGGATTTGGCTCCATCCATCTTCTCATCAATTTTAACCATCTTCCCTGTCCCTGCTGAAGAAAAGCCCAAACCATGATGCTGCCCCCCCACCATGTGTGACAGTGGGGATGGTGTGTTCAGGGAGATGAGCTGTGTTGCTTTTACACCAAACCTATCGTTTTGCATTGTGGCCAAAAAGTTGGATTTTGGATTCATCTGAGCAGAGCCCCTTCTTCCACATGTTTGGTGTCTCCCAGGCGGCCCCTTCTTCCACATGTTTGGTGTCTCCCAGGCGGTTTGTGACAAACGTTAAACAAGACTTTTTATGGATCTCTTTGAGAAATGGCTTCTTCTCGCCACGCTTCCATAAAGGGCAGATTTGTGCAGTGTACGACTGATTGTTGTCCTATGGACAGACTCTCCCACCTCAGCTGTAGATCTCTGCAGTTCATCCACAGTGATCATGGGCCTCTTGGCTGCATCTCTGAGATGAAAGTTTAGAGGGACGGCCGGGTCTTGGTAGATTTTCAGTGGTCTGATACTCCTTCTTCCATTTCAATATGATCGCTTGCACGTTGCTTCTTGGGAGGTTTAAAGTTTGGGAAATTTTTTTTGTATCCAAATCCGGCTTTAAACTTCTCCACAACAGTATCACGGACCTGCCTGGTGTGTTCCTTGGTCTTCATGATGCTCTCTGCGCTTTAAACAGAACCCTGAGACTATCACAGAGCAGGTGCATTTATACGGAGACTTGATTACACACAGGTGGATTATATTTATCATCATCAGTCATTTAGGACAACATTGGATCATTCAGAGATCCTCACTGAACTTCTGGAGTGAGTTTGCTGCACTGAAAGTAAAGGAGCCGAATAATATTGCACGCCCCACTTTTCAGTTTTTAATTTTTAACAAAAGTTCAAAATATCCAATAAATTTCGTTCCACTTCACAATTATGTCGCACTTGTTGATTCTTCACAAAAAAAATAAAATTTGATATCTTGAAGCCAGAAATGTGGCAAAAGGTAGAAAAGTTCAAGGGGGCCGAATACTTTCGCAAGGCACTGTATGAAGAAAATGTACTTTCAGACACTCTTTGTATGTGTAAGAAATTGACTATGTAGGTAATACAGTGGTCAATAACTGCTGATACAGCAATGCCCTAATATTTAGTTCTGTATCCCTTTGCCCCTGACCAATTTAAATCTTGGGTATATTATAGAGGTAGCCAGTCTGGATGATGAGGCGCCCAGGTTAGCCTTAGACTCCTGCTGAGACTGTGTGTCTCTGCTCTATACAAGACCTGTAATGTTTGGAAACAAGGATGTGGAGAACTATAACCCAGGGGTCATTAACAGGAAGTATTGGAGGAGAGGGGGGATTAGGGTGTCTTCTGCTCCAGGTGATTAGGGGTGTGGGAGTGTTAACCAGCACCAGAAGGAGAAGAGGAGACACAGGGGTCTCCTCTGCTCGGTGCCCCTCTTGTTGGAAGAATTCCCGGGAAGCACGGTGCAGTTTAAGCATTGTATCTACTGAATGTGGAACATCTGTTGGAGCATGTGCGCTGCCTTGTGACCGGGCTGCTGATGAAGCAGGAATTTTCTGCACGCCCCCATGATACTGTTCTATTTCCTGGACAGGTTTGATCCCTATAAAACCCATCTCTGTGTGTGGACTGCATGCTCCAGCGCCGGCTGCTTACTTCAATCTGCAGGATGACCGAGGAGGCGAAGAGGCTGGCCGGATGCGCGGCGGTGGACAATCACGTCAAGGTACGGAGGCAGCTCTGGCTGAGGTGCCTTTTTTCATCCTGGTTTGCTAGATCAGCTGTATTCCTAACATATCTCATATTCCTACTATTGGGTCTGGTGGGGGTTACATTGTGGTGTTCTCATTTTGGTGCCACATGCTGCACTATTATTCCCTACAAATCACACCAAATCCTTAATACTCCAAACTCCTCCAAAAGCTTGGTTAAAATTCAGATTCCATCAAAAATCCTGAACAAAAAAGCCCAGCATGCAGCGTTAATTTCTGTAGCAGAATGATGGACCCAATGATGGTAACACAAAAAACCCAGCTATAGTCAATGGGATGTGATGGGTGCCTGGAATGTGAGGGAACCAACACTGCAGGTATTTCTGTTGTTCTGCTACTATGATGACCAAGCAGAGCAATGGACATTATAACCCAGATGGGGCTACATTCATGACAAATGTTCTCGTTGTTTTCTCTTCTAAGAACATTTCCACTCGACCATCTGATTCGGAGATCTTCAGATGGAAGTTTTTAGTTGGAAGTCTCCGTACACTTTATTGGGCCATATTGTCCTTGAATTAATGGGGTCATAGGGTACAGAATTCCAATATGCCCCGGTTCTGACATGGTTTACCTCAATGCATTTATAAGAGACTCTTTGCCTTTACATAAGGTTTCCACATGTAGTATATTTCGGCATGATTTTTTTTTGGCCTCCTTAGTTAAACCGGTTAGATATATACATAAGTAATTGCTTCATCAGACTCGCATCAATTGGCCGGTTATCAAAATGGTTCTTGTGAGACCTCTCGGCTGCCAGACTTGTCTTATCAACAGGTTGTGATTCCCCTGATAAGGGAAGAGTCTAGTTGTGACAGTAACGTGGATTTGTACACTTTAACATGTACAAAATTCTCCCCTGATTGTGAACTAATCTGTTATCCTAAATTTCCATGTTCTTCCATACAGAGCTACAAATAAACCGAACAAGATCTGACTGATTTATTCCTTGAACTAAATATTGAAGCTGTATACAGTAGACCTCCCCCAAGTGGTGGCTGCAGGCAGGACGTTGGCGCTCAGCTCTAGGTCTGTGCAGGGTGTTTGGAGCTTTGTGTCTGGAAAACGGACTCTGCTCCCATAAAAATATACGAAGAACTAAACTGGCAAAGAATGGGCGAGGTGGACATGCAGATTTCATGGAGTGTACCAAGGGCGGCACTGGGATTGTCACATGTTTTCTCGTCCTCGGTCAGCCTTTATGTTGGCAGTGCTTCTGCTATAAGACAAAGGCTGCAGCTTGGCCGTCTGTTCTGAGTGTATATACACAACGTAGAAGAATTACAAGGCTATGAAATGGTAGAATTTATAGGTTTGACTTTCATGTGATCACGAGTTCTGGGTCTAATAGAGTATGTAATGAACGACTTACATCTCAGAGGGGCTGGAAAAGGTGCTTTATTATAAATGCTCTGCTCTCTGTAGAGTGGGTTATAATCTGTGTTCTTTCTCTTTGCAGAATAACCAGGTGCTCGGCATTGGGAGTGGGTCCACCATCGTCCATGCAGTGAATCGATTAGGTGCATGGTTGCTGATACTATTGTCCTTACAGGATCCTGACCTCTGTGTTCTATGTATAGAGCTTGGTCTTGGCGCTAGAGGTGTAGCCGATCTCCCAAAATCTCAATTCCCATTTGCAAGACAGATTAATCCCCCCCTCTTCCTGAAATTCTCAGAATATTCCATTTTAGGCCAAGCTCACATGGTGTTGTTTTTTTATGTTTTTGGGAGTGGGCTCAAAACACAGAGGTACAAACCTTTCTATTATACGTTTTTATTTAGATTTTTCCTCCTCTCTGTGGGCTCCACTCCTGGCTTGGGCTTTGGAAAATAAGCATAAAAAGAAAGTGTGAACCCCGCCTTAGGCACATTTAAAAGTTAACACCCTTTTTTAAAGGAAGACCATAAAATAGAAATCTGATCCTTGAAAAGAAAGGGGAAAATCACAGTGAATAATATGACAGAAGCAAAACTTGCTAAATGCTGGACTTAACCAAGAAGACCTTTCACCCAGAGTCGGCTTGTCCCACCAGAGTAGCATGCCCATTCATGTGAATAAGATTGAGCCTCAGACCCCACATAGAGCCACATGGTTATGGTAAACCCCACGCAGGGCTCCTTCATTCTTCCAGTGGGTGTGTGTACCAGGCCCGCCATCTTCAATGGACTTGGGATCGGCCATCATTGTAATATCCCATACATTTTCTCCATAGATTAAGCCAACGTGCAGATCTAGCAGCATCGGTGGCAATAGGGCAGTACTCCTGTCAGGGGCCCTAATCAACAAGGGGCCCAGTGATATGTTAAGAAATAGGAAGTAGTAACGGGTGGGTGCCCCATTTGATTTAGCTGTATGGGCCCTGAAACAGTTAATAGATGGCAGCCCTGTCTAGCAGACACACTACAGAGATATCTAGCAAAAGATCTGATTTGTAAGAATTACCAAAGGGAGGAGATGTGGATGCCCTTCTGCCTCTGCCGGTCACCGCTATAGGCCATTGATTCTAATCAATCACAGCACCATCTAGTGATCTAATAATATACTACACTGTTATGCTGCTTCTAGTGGCTTGGAGAATGTTTTGCATACAGCATTAACTGAGAAAATGGAGGGGCCTTGAGTTTGAATTTAGAATAACATTTTGTACCTGTGTTTAGCTATTGGACTACGAAGGGTCTGGGTTACACCCAGTGTGGACAGTTTAAGACAGGTTTTTCAGGATTAGGGAAATGATGCAAGTTTATATCCAAAAAACAGCAGCACTCCTGCCTGTGTGTTGTGCATGGTATTGCAGTTTAGCTCCATTAATTTTAAGGAATCAGAGCCACAATACCTGACAACACATGTACAGAGGTGGTGCTGCTACAGGAAGACAGTAGCCATGCCTTACTAATGCTAAGAAACCCTCTTAAAGAAGACGTGCAATCAGTGTAGAGCTTCCAATACCACAGTTTCCCTTCACTATTCGCCCATATAGATGGCTGCGATTACCCTTTTCCCATTTGTAAAAGGTGTAGTACAGCCCCACAGTTCTACCAATCTAAATCTAATCCTTTCCCACCACATATGTGAATTAGGTGCTGAATATTACCTCAACCAGATTCTCTATTTGGTAATGCCAACTCCTGGTGGTTAATATACAGTATATCACAAAAGTAAGTACACCCCTCACATGTTTGTAAATACTGTATTATATCTATTCATGAGACAACACTGAATATCTGACAACTTGAGACAATATAGTCAGTGTTCAGCTTCTATAACAGGGTAAATGTGGTGTGTAATCAATATCTAACCGCTAACAACAAAAGTGAGGACACCCCTAAGTGAAAATGGACAAATTGTACCCATTTTGCAACTCTCCTTCCACAGTGTTTTGTGAGTCGTTAGTGTTACAAGGTCTCAGGTGTGAATGGGGAGCAGGTGTGTTAAATTTGCTGTTATCGTTCTCACTCTCTCTCATACTGGTCACTGGAAGTTCAACATGGCCGCTCATAGTAAAGAACTGTCTGAGAATCTGAAAAAATAATTGTTGCTCTACATAAAGATGGCCAAGGCTGTAAGACGATTGCGTACACCCTGAAACTGAGCTGCAGCACGGTGGCCAAGATCTTAAAGCGGAATAACAAGATATTTTCCACTGTCCTGATCGACCAAAGAAGTAGAGTTTCAAGTCTTTGTCCTCCTATCCGGAGATGAGTGCTGCCAGCATTGCTGCAGAGGTTATAGGGATGATGGGTCAGCCTGTCAGTGCTCCAACCGCATACTATATCAAATTGGTCTGCATAGCTGTTGTCCCAGGAAAAAGCCTCTTCTAAAGATGATGCACAAGAAAGCCTGCAAACAGTTGGCTGTAGAGAGGCAGACTAAGGACATGTATTACTGGAACCATGTCCTGTGTCTGAGACCAAGATATATTTGGTTCCGATGGTGTCAAGTGTGTGTGGCGGCAACCAGGTGAGGAGTACAAGGGCTTGATAAAGAAAATGAGGGTAAAGGTGCCGGACTGGCCAAGCGTCTCCAGACCTAAACCCTATGGAACATCTGTGGGGCCTCCTCAAATGGGAGGTGGAAGAGCGCAAGGTCTCAAACATCCACCAGCTCCATGATGTTGTTGTGATGGAGGGGAGAGGATTCCAGTGGCTGCTCCAGTGATCTCCATACCCAAGAGAGTTAAGGCAGTGCTGAAAAATAATGAAGGCCGCACACATTATTCACACTTTGGGCACAATGTGTCCATTTTCACTTAGAGGTGTACTTGCTTTTGTTGCCAGCGGTAAGACTTTAATGGCTGTGTGTTATATTGAGGGCACCAAATTTACACTGTTACACAAGCTGCACACTGACTAGTTTACATTGTGTCAGATTTTAAGTGTTGTCCCATTAAAAGTTGTAATACATTATTAACAAATGTGATGGGTGTACAGATACTGTATATGTGTCTAAAGTTCATTCTAACTTCTGAAATTCTGCCACTGCATGGATTTGCAGTATTTGGTACAGTACCAGCCCCTGCTGCTCCCTGACATCACCCAATACTGCAAATTTGCAATACCAAACTCTGGCCAGGGGAACGTAAGAAGCTTAAGTCCTGCATCGGACACTGCAGGTGTGAGATTTTGAATCCATTGAGTACCTGTTTGCTCGACTGATAACTAACACGGTCAATTAGAAGCTTTCAAACACCTTTTAGAGCTCTGCAGCCTGAGTACTACTCTTCTTATAAACCTCTTTTGTTGCTGTAACAGGAATAGCAGAACTGATGTGTCAATTGCTGCTCTAGACCTGGTCTCTGATCAGGAAGTGCGAGTCTAAAGCTGGCTGTGGCTCTGTGAAATTGCATGGTGAGACAACTCGTTTAATAAGTCCTTGGGCAGCAATGTTTAACCCAAAGGAGCCATGTTCTCCAAAGCTACCACCCCTAGCATGCCTTGCCAGACCACAGCTATGGTGGAATTTATAGCTTCAATAAAGGCAGGTTGGAGACCACTAGATCTAGACTTTCTATTTTTAAGGAAGTTTCTCTAAAACACAATTTTTTTTTAATTTCATTGTTAGCCGAGCGGGTGAAAAGTGAAAACCTCCATGTGTTCTGCGTCCCCACGTCCTTCCAGGTGAGCACTTACCTCCTCTTACATGACACTGCACTATTTGTCTTGTGCCCCAACACAGCAGGACTCCTCATTCATCCCCATATGAGGTGACGCCTTGTCCTGTCCAGAATTGCACAGACCGAAGTAATATACCATGATGCTACCGGACGTCTGTCCTACACTATATTTGGAAAGATTAGCCACTCCATATCTAAAGAACATTCCTTCACCTCCTCCCCCTACATGTTCTGTACCAGGAATGTGTTCCCAGAAAATCACATATCTCGTGTTTTATGTTAAACAAGTTTTCTAATTATTTTTTGATTGTGTGTGACAGGCATAAGCTTCATGACAGATGAGCTGGTGGAGCTTGGCGAGTAGGGCTGCACCTCGTGTGCACATGGACAATGAACCTCCGGCTCACTCTGAGGATTTCCAACACTGGGTTTGTCCAGATAAAAAGGAAACCTGACAGGAGGTTTATAGTACCCTATCGGAGAGCAGGATGTGATCGACGGAGAGGAGCTGAGTTTTGTGATGTATGATAGAGATCTGTGATACATAGGGTTATATGATAGGGGAGAGGAGCTGAGCTCTGTGATATATAGGGTTATATGATAGAGGAGAGGAGCTGAGCTCTGTGTATTATATATAGGGGGTATTTGATATATAGGGGAGGAGGAAACTGAGCTCTGTGATTATATAGGGTTATATGATAGAGGAGAGAAGGGTGAGCTCTTTTTTGTGAAATTTTAATTAGGGTTATATGATTTGAGGGAGAGGGAAATGGCTCTGTGATATATAGGGTTATATGATAGAGGGAGAGGAACTGAGCTCTGTATATATAGGGTTAATGATAGAGGGAGAGGAGCTGAGCTCTGTGTTTTATAGGGTTATATGATTTGAGGGAGAGGAGCTGAGCTCTGTGATATATAGGGTTATATGATAGAGGAGAGAAGCTGAGCTCTGTGATATATTTGGGTTATATATGGATTTCCGAGTAAAAAGCTGGGGAATGGTTAAATGGGGCTGGGCCCACATACAATGATTGACAGCTGTTTACACAGAGAGAGTACATGATTTGAGTAAAAATCTGAAAAAAATACTATCCCAGAGCTCAGCTTCTCTCCCTCTATCATATCCTGCTCTTAGAGAGGGTAACATAATGATCTGATCGGTTCCCTTTAAGCACCTTTCTATAAAGCACCATGTCTTTCCAGGGCTCTGCACTCCTGTAGGGATGCAATTTACCAAACACCACTAGTGGAGAGCATGGCGCTAATCCTGCGGAGGGGGGGGAGCTATTCTCCCCCCCCCCCCCCCCCCACCTCTTACCCTCTATGGCCCCTTTAAGCACCCAGTTATGTCCACAGGGCTCTGTCTGCATTCGATGGGTGTGCATGTATTGTCTGTGGCTGATAACTCCAGGTTGTTTAGGAATTTGGAGAAAAAAATAAACTAGCCTTGAAGTAACTGAAATAATCTCTTTGCAGTCATTTGGTAGGAAAATTGTCCTAAGAATTCCCCCTTTTAATGGGTTTTGCCACGAAGTAAAATTGACGGGGAAGGCAAATGAAATAAAAAACATTTTAAAATTTCATCTTATTAAAAAATTTCTCCCCCTTTTTTGTTTAGCTGCTCCTTTGTGATCCAGCTTACAGTCGTCTCCCCCCCGGGGATCGACCCGGGCGAGAGTCCTAGTCCTGGTGCAATGCTCCCGACATCCTCTCCCTAGGCGCTTCTGAGGGGTTAAACCCCCCGGTGCCATTATTCTACCCCGTCCCCTGTTCTCCCTTTGTAATTAGTCAAACAGTGAAATAAATAAAAAGAAACCTCAAACAGGTTGTGCATTGTAAAGAAAGAAAAAAAAACAGGTTTGGTTCCTGCAGGGGGTTGAACCGAGGACCCTTGTGCTAGAAGAAAAAACATTACCTCTCACTACTCTCAAGTTTTCAAAACAGACCTTTCTTTGACTAAGAAGGAAAGGCCTGGTGAGTATCCTGCTGGGGCACATATATGCAAATCAACACACCCTTTTTTGAGCCACAAACTGGGATGCAGGAGGTATGAAATGAGATGTGGCAAAAAACCCTTTAAGGGCTAGATTCTGAGGTACGAACTTGGACCTCCCAAAAACTAAGGGGTGTCCCTGGAGCTCCCCATGGTCGTGCTGCATCTGCATTGATGGACAAGTTTTTCTGGGCCCTGAGGACTAATAATAATTTTATATATATTGTGGTCACTGTATAGTGCTGTCTGAGAACTAGGCTCACTTTTTATAATTATTTTCTTCTCTTGCAGGCACGGCAGCTAATCCTGCAACATGGATTGACCCTGACTGACCTGGAGAGACACCCTGAGGTAAGATTGGAATGAAACCATAATAATTCTAGTTCATGGGCTTTGTTTCTGCCACAGAACGATCAGATACTCTAGGATTTTTTTCTTTTAAACCATTTTTATTCAAAATTTTCATTTAAAAAACTACAAACCTTTGCAAAGTATAAGATTACAGGCTTTTGTGGAGTTATCAAAAGAAAACAGAAGTTATTGAAAGCATTGATAATTATACAAATCTGTCAAAATTTTTATTTATTTTTTTTCCCCAATTTTTTGGCTCTACTTTGCCAGGATAAAATGCAATGAATTCATACATTTCTGACTTAAATTCTGTAATGCACAGTTATTTTTTGGGTTTGCTTACATGGTTGGAGGTTGAGTCAGCGGGTTTTAAAGGGGTTTTCCTGGACTTTTGAAACCTTCCTACCACTGTGCACAAATAAAATAATCTCATACTCGTCTCCTATTGTCACTATTCCAGATCTTGGGTAGTCCCTCACTGATGACGACATGTTCTTGGATCACGTGACCCTGCAGCCAATCACTAATCTTACATGGAGACATGTGACTGCCGAGACTGGAGAAAAAACACACAGAAACAAGGCCATACTCACAGCTTAAAAATGGGTGAAAAACGAAACCCGTAAAAAGGGAAACTGGCCCCTATGCTACTTGGGGGAAAAGGTAAACAGGTGCAGGATTGGGTGAGCAGTGCTCACATACCCCAACCAATGGGGGAAAAAATTTAATGCACATTAAATTTATACCGTTTACACGTATTCGAAAAAAACCACGTATTTTGTGTTGGGGCACCCCCAAAAATGTGGGCAGCCCCGCCCAAAACGAATAGTAGTGGTGTAATAGTCGTAGGCCAGCATGGGGCACACACTATCCATTAATGGACCCTTTTGTATACCTTATCTATATGCAATTCTAATACCAAAAACCACCCCCTCAAAATTTTAAAAGGGTTTGTGTGGGGTGGTTGTTTTATCGGTTTTTTTTGAAATTCTTTGCAATCCCCCCAATATATTATACTGTGGGCTTTTCTGCGTACTGTGAAAAACAGGTATCAATTTAATGTGCAGTCTAATTGTTCCCCAAAGGGTGGGGTATGGGGATACTGTTAAAGCAATCGCTGAAACTTTTTATTTTGCCAAGTAGCAAGGGCCAAATGTTGCCTCTTTACTGGGTTCAGTTTCAGTCCAGCCTTTGAGCTGTGAGTATGGCCTTCTTTCTGTGTGTTTTTTGAGTAATATCCCATTTTTTTCTGTGTTTTTGCTGAGACTGGAGATTGGCTGCAGCATCATGTGATTTATGATGTCCTCCGTGAGGGACGCTGGATCGGTGGTGATAAAACATTTACCCATACTTTTCTCTACTATTTTAGCACAGTGAGGTTTTTAAAAATTTTGGAAAAAAACCCGTTTAATTTTTCTTTTTGTACGAAAAAAAATAGGTAGTTGGGCACCCAAAAAAAAATGGAAGTCGTCTAGTTTTGGGGTGAAAATTGCATGTTTTTAGGTTTCCCACGTGGCCTCTTTAGGACACCGTCACTTAGGGATCTTCTCCCCTGGCAGATTTACTGCTGAATTTACACAGTGTATTACACCTAGGGAAGGGTGGGGAACCCGTCAAAAAAACCGAATTTACAATGGATCCATTTAAAGATGGAAAACCAATGCTGCCCGATGGACGCCACTGACTACAAAGTTTCCATTACAATACACCATGGCTGCATACTGAGATTTCTGCCACTCTTTTCACTTTTTAACGGGTGGTGCCCATCTTTGGCCATGGCTTTTTTTTTTTCCCGTCAGACCCGTTTCATTGTAAACCCATAATTCTATGTATTTTTAATACAGCTTGATGTCGCCATCGATGGTGCTGATGAAGTGGATTCTGAACTCAACCTCATTAAAGGTGGAGGGTAAGTGTGTCTCTCTTACTGCCAGAGGCAATATAACTTTATTCAAGTATGCCAAATAGAGCATTGTATAAGTGTCTGAGAGGGGGCTTACAAATTTGGGGAGGGGTAGACTCCACCCCTCCCACCCCCAAAAAATTTGTAAA